>ML800200.1:550766-563705 GCA_009831015.1 Picea engelmannii | reverse complement strand
TTTCCCCTTACAGTAGGGTTAGAGGGCACACATCATATCTAGATCAAGCCTATTATTTAGAATATCTAGGACCACGTAACTTAGTGCTACACACATAAAAATACCTCGGAACCAACAAGAATATGAATTGAAGTCAGTAATCCACGAACAAATACCCAACCATTGGATGCGTTTTTATGAAATAGCAGAGAAAATTGAGGTAAACGCAAGGTGTTTCCCCCCCAAACACACAGGGTGTCTTTAGTTAAAAAATCACTGAGGACTCAAGGTAAAACGTAGTCCATTTTAGATGAACGCAGTGTTAAATATCTGAACTCATTTCCTGCATAAAAAAAAGGGGACTGAAGTGAAGATAGGTTAAAATTAAGTCCAGTTAAAAACAAGCTCAGAGATAAATCCCTGACATACCATTGAGGAAGAAGGTAAAAAAAATGCAGCCATGTTATGGATAAATTGTTGAGATAAATTTGGTGAAAACGCAGAGTAATTTCTGAGTAAAGTGGCAGGATAGATGCCCCCACACATGGCAATCTTATTGAGTGAAGGCACAGGGTTTTATTCTGAGTGTAGGTGCAGGATGGATGCACAATGTTGGGCGAGTTTCTTTTTTCAAAACGCAGAGGACAACAAAGGGAAAACGCAGGGAGAAATCACATCTCTAGGACAACTATTTATTATTTCGCTGAGGAAAGAAAAAACAAAGGATACTCATTTTATAAAATCGATGAGGGGAAAAAAAAAATCAGGTGACACGCATGGTTATAAATTCACTGAAGGAAAGAAAATCTCAGATGATACACATGGTTATAAATTCGCTGAGGGAAATAAAGGATGTGAAGCGGTCTTTTATTTGCATCTGTGTTAAAGAAATTTTCAATATGTATTTTACATTCACAAAACGTACTAGAGGTCCCATAATTTAGACAGGGACAAAATGCTTATTAATTTATCTGAACAACATTATAAGGTGAATGCTACAGTAAGACACCGATCGCTCTTATTATTTCTCTTATTATTAGATGAATGTTATAGTGATGACAAGGGAAAATTATTATCGCTCTTGTATTAGATGAATGCTACAGTGAGAACAAAGGAAAAACAGTATTCCTTTTTATATTAGATGAATGCTACAGTGAGAATAAGGGAAAATTATTATCGCACTTGTGTTATATGAATTCTACAATGAGAACAAAGGAAAAATAGTATCGCTCTTGTATTAGATGAATGCTACAGTGAGAACAAGGGAAAAATATTATCGTTCTTGTTATTAGATGATTTCTACAGTGAGACAAGGAGTTCGTTCCTCTATGAATGGAAGAAATGAAAACGAAACTGTGTGCCCTATTTTTACGCAAGTGAGTTCGGAAGAAGATAATTGTATCTCATTATCACAGTGGAATAAAAATGAAGAAATCATAAACATACCCGTGCAAAACCAAAATCTTGTATGTACTTTATTGATTAAAATAATTTCGGAAGTAAACAAACATAACTCATACATGTCCAACCTAAAAATCACTTAATCATGGACAGTTACGAAAAATGGATTTTGCATACACCAGTAAAAATTCTTGCACTAGTAGCTTACAGAGTAAAAAAAAAAAAAAATTAAAACTCTAGCACAGTTTAATTTCAAATAATACAAATCACATAATACTTCAAGTAATATCTGCCAACAGAACTAAGGCCTAGATACCAGATTCAATGGTATGCTCAGATAAGTTTTTCTAATCCAATTTGATATAAAATTCATTGACACTTCTTGGAGATTTGCAATTAAACTCATTAGAATCAATCTTATAAAAAATGTAACGGCCCTCTGTTACACCTAAGAAAAAGTGAACAACAAAAGGTAAACAAAAAAAATCGTTAAGAAATTAACATCAACACATGATCACAACAACGCCTAATCAACAACATCATAAGTGAAATCAGTATCAGCTACTCATCATGGAAATCACTAACGATGCATTCAATGCATCAACGAATGATAGTGACACATAAGCATAAGTAGTGTAGTGTATCAGCACATCATAATCATCTTGAAATGATTTACACCACATACAATTAGATAATGATTATAAAATGACTACCCGCTCGACCTACCCTGTAAGGTTTGGACCTTTAGGACACATAAGCAATGCTCAAACCCAGGTTCCAATTGATTTTAGCCATTTAAGGTCTCAGGGCTGGAGATTTTTCTAAGGAACAAGGAAGTGTCTACATCCCACTGACAAACAAGTCCAATCATCAACTAGATCCATCCATCAATTAATCATGGTGCAAGGGTAATCAATATCGTTGTCAATCATACAATAACAAGTAAATATTCGCTGCGTGTGAGATTAAATGATTCTAGAACAATCACATGTCAACTTAAGTAATGGTAAGAGAAAGATAGTCACTAAATCAGTCATATATCTAATAAATTTATGACGCTTGATTGGTTGACATTTAAATTCAAGGTGCAAAAGAATAATGATGAAGCAGTCACATGCCCACTTAAATTAAGGCACACAAGTACATTTTGCTACTAAACTAATCATTCATCACCATTATTGCAAGGCGCGCATGTAATCAATCTAAATCATTTTACATCCATCGTTAATCAATTGCACAAGCAATCCAATAATTTAATCACAACATAATCCATGGCGCAAGGTAAATTTATAACTCAATCATTCATCAATTATTAATTATTCATTTCACCATAGAAAACTATCAATTTATCTAATGGCGCAACCAAGCTATCTACTCAACCAATACTACATCAATTTAAAGGAATAAATAATAAATTATACACATATCGTTATACATGAGCGTTGTTCATAACACATAATTCATCAACATTTATATCTTGGCGCACAAATGATTTATTTACTTAAGTAATCACCCCTCTACATTATTCAAGGCATGCAAGAAATCTAATTGTTAAATTGATCACACATCAACATTAATCAAGACACTCATTTAATTAAATCACATCCAAACATTCAATACATCTCTTTTAATACATGGTGCAAAATAAGTATCAATTCCAAATTCATGTGCAAAGTAATTATGTTTTTCAATGAGGCTTACAATTTACATTGTAAAGTCCCCAACTTAGGTGTTATTAATATACAATAGTTCTTCAACAATTTAATTCATACTCAAGTAAATTTGATACATCACCTATAATGCATACGCAAATAGAATTATTTCATTCATTTATAAGTTGACCCCAAAATAAATCAAGCATTCAGTAGATCATTTTATTGACAGGTCATAGATATCTAAAGTGCTCATTAAAATTAACATTGAGATATAAAATGACACTTAAAAACGAATATCAAGCTTGAAGTCTTCTTGACATCATAAGGAAAACGATACATATAAAATTATGTGATCGCATCGAAAGAATATATTTTCCTTTGAATAATACTAACTAAAATTAAATGAAACTAAAGGACACTCCAATGTGCAGAACATCTTCTAATAACGAAAAAAAAAGTGTAGTAATAAGAAAAAGGTAGGGACTTAATAACTCAAAGACATGAAGGAAAATGCAGAGTTGGTAAATTCCCCAACAACGCAGAGATAATGAGGAAAGTTTTGGGAAAAAATAGTTAGAAACACGCAGAGATAAAGAAGGTAAAAACTCATGTGGGTTCCCCCACAAGCTAGCACATGTTACACAAAAAGAAAATGCAAAGATGAAGATGGTAAAAATGCATGCTAGTTTCCCCCACAAGATAGCACATTTCACACATAAAAATGTAGAGATAAACATGGTATAACCGCACGTTGGTTTCCCCCACGATCTGAGCATGTTTTTACACCAAAAACACAGAGCTAAGGAGGGTAAAAACTCTTTTTAGTTTACTTCATAGTATGAGCTTGTTTTTACACCAAAAACACAAAGGTAAGGAGAGTAAAAACTCTTGCTAGTTTCCCCCTTAGTCTGAGCACGTTTTTACACCAAAAAAGCAGAGGTAAGGAGGGTAAAAAATATTTCTAGTTTCCCCACATTTTTACACCAAAACCGCAGAGTTAATGAGGGTAAAAAATCTTTCTATTTCCGCCCACAGTCTAAGCACGTTTTTACACCAAAAACACAGAGGTAAGGAGGGTAAAATCTCTTGCTAGTTTCCCCCACAATCTGAGCACATTTTTACACCACAAATGCAGAGGTAAGGAGGGTAAAAGCTCTTGTTGGTTTACCCCACAGTCTAAGCATATTTTTACACCAAAAACACAGAGGTAAGGAGGGTAAAATATATTTCTAGTTTCCCCCATAGTATGAGCACATTTTTACACCAAAAACATAGAGGTAAGGAGGGTAAAAACTCTTTATATTTTCCCCCACAATCTGAGCACAGTTTTACACCAAACACGTGGAGGTAAGGAGGGTAAAAACTCTTGCTAGTTTCCCCCATATTATGAGCACATTTTTACACCAAAAACCCAGAAGTAAGGAGGTTAAAAAATCTTGATAGTTTCCCCCATAGTCTAAGCATGTTTTTACATCAAAAATGCAGAGGTGAGGGTAAAAAATCTTGTTAGGTTCCCCCACAGTCTAAGCACGTTTTTACTCCAAAAATGTAGAGGTAAGGAGAGTAAATTTCATGGGCGTCCTTCAACAAAAATGCAAAGTCTGAATGTGCATTGGCAGAGTAAAACTTCACTGGAGAGTGAGAAAAAAAGTAGGTAAAGATCAAAATAATTTGTTATGATTTCCATATCAATTTTGGCTGGCAGCGACCTCATTAGTGTAATATTTTGATTTGGAAAAAATGTGTTATGGATAAGATAGTACAAACTTAGGATCAAATCAAAGGACAATGATCAAACATTCTATATTTAGACATTCAAACTTAGATTGAAATTAACCACGTGATGATAAAACATTTTGTATGTAGACATTCAAGATCATATTTGAAATTAACAATGGTTGTGGTCAAACATTTATATATGTACACATTCAACTCAGATTTGAAATTAACAACGACTGTGGTTAAACATTTATATATGTATACATTTGAGCTCAGATTTAAATTAAAAATGGTAGTGAAATTATTAGGAATCCGCCTTTAGAATTTATAAAAGCATCTATGATATTATCTTTTGATATTAATATCTCACACAATTACGCAAGGTAAAAACAAAAACTAGATTATACAAATTAATCCAATGCAATTATAAATTTAAATAAATATACCGTAACCAACGGAGAGAAGTCTATGATGATCTCCTGCACTTGCGCTATGTCCCACTCCCCGCTTGCTAACCGTGAAGACCTCATCGATACCTCCCAGCTAACGCTAGGGGTACTCTTCTTCCCCCCTAGCCCTCTGAGATGCAAAGGGGCCATGCACAAATAGAACCAAAAAACTATATATCCTAGATCATCTGACAAGGTCAAGCTACCACTCTCTCTTTTTCGAGCTGGGTATCCCAACTCTCACAAGAAAAATCAATTAAAGAATCTCCAGCAGCATAAATTTACGCATACCAGTCTTGATCTATTCCTTCTCGTAGCCATTTCTTTTATAGAATTTTTCTTAGTGCCCACTTGTCAATTGCACATTAAATTTTTTTTTTTAATTAATTAGGAATTATTCTCCCCCATACACTTGTCACCCGAACCCTTAGTTGCATAAAAAATTAACTATTTAATTTAATTAAATGTCAGTTTCCCTCACCCACCCTAAAAGTGCTCCTAGAATCGCTCTTAGTTGTCCCTTTATTCCTTCTATTTTCTTTATAATGTCTAATGTCTTTCTAAAACTTAGTTGTTTTTAATTTAGGAAATTTATTTAGTTAGAATAGATTAGATTCCTTTCCATGCTTCCACATTCATTTTTATGTTTATTTCCTTTCTTATCTTAGTTCCAATTGGTATTATTTTGCAAACATTTATATAATTAAATCTTTAGATACAAATTTTTACTCTTTCAATTCCTAACTTGATATTTCTTCATCCCCCATCATTTATTAAATTTATAGTTTAAATTTTTGTCTTCTTACCCACTTTAGACTTAGGTTCAAATTTTTAAACTAGGATTAGAATTTTTTAGGAGATTTTATAATTAATAAAAATTAGTCATTTAACAATTATTTTAAGTTCGACCATGTCAAAATAAATATTGTTTTCTAGGCACCTAGGTTCATTGACTCACCTTTATTAAATATCGTGACATTTCCTTCAAGATTCACTCCATGCTCCAAGGGTTCCACTCGCTCTTATTCAAGTTTTAATTATCTGACGTGCCCTTTAAGGCACACTATGTGTTCAAAGAGTGCCACTCACCGTTGACTAATTTTGGTAGTTTTTCAACCCTTGGAGTCAATACTCCATTAGGTGACCTTGTGAGTGACTAAAGGCCTCTAAGGAATAAGGACCATGTCTTATTGCATGCCCCTTAGAATATTTGTGAGCAACTTTCAGATTCTTCCCTCATGACATCGTGGATCTCTCAAATTAGGTAATCAATAACCTACAATTCGAGCCAGGACGGGAGTGATATTAGGTTGTGGCAGGGTTGTTTTCACATCTCTCCCTCAATATCTGGTTGATGTGCATGGCCCCTTTACTCCTTATGTGAGTCTGATTAGAAAGCAATCGTCAGTATGCATCCATCAATGAAACATTGTCAATGATCCATAAACAACATCATAATATACCCGATCATATGTCACATATGCATAAATAGAAATACCCAAACCATATATAGTCCATTCCCTGACTCGATTCAGAGTCCAAGGAGGTCCATTGATGCCATTGGAATCCTCATTCTGTTGAGTGTCCTGCACACTTAGGAGAAACCTGTCAATATCACCTTTCAATACATGGATATCAAATAACATAACATCACAATCTAACAACATCATCATCTAAATCCATAAGCAAAACAAACAAGCTTATACAAAACCAGATCACTTGAACGCAAGTGTCCTCAAGGATAAGTCAATTCATGTGTGTGCAAGAGAGGGATGTTACATACACCCCCTCTTGGCTCAAACTTTGTCCCGAAGTTTCACAGTATATGTGTAGTAAATAAAGTATCTGACAAGATCTAAATGTCTAACTATCAAAAAAAAATGGAAATTGTTGGCACATATCATATGCATCCTCCCAGGTAGCCGAGTGTAGACTATAATTTTCCCACTGAACCTTGACCTGATTGACTGTTTGATTTTGTAGCTGTCGAATATGATGGTCCAAAATGTGGATTGCATCCACCATGAGTGCACCCTCGTCCAAAACCTACAAGGAACTCATGTCAATCACATGTGTAGGATCACTAACATAATGTCTCAAAATAGATACATTAAAATCATCATGCATATGCCTCAAAGAATCAAGTAAGTCTAGTCGATAGGCCATGGGCCATTTCTTTTCCATGAATTCGAAAGGTCCCACAAACCTAGGAGAGTTTTTAGCACCCTTTCCAAACTTGATCGAACTCTTGTGCAGTTTCACCCACAAGAAGACTCGATCACCAACTTCATAATGTATTTTATTTTTTACCTTTTTTTCTTCACTTTTTCTTAGGCATAATGGAGGGCCATTACATATGGTATGAAATCAGGTTCAACAGTGCGACTGTGGATCATCATGCCTTCCACTGTATTTGACACTCGATTAATAATTTAGCACTAACTAAAAAAAAAAGTAACTTGTCCATGCGATAATCATGGTTAGAGGACTCCGCAGAGTTTCACAATGTGATGCTAGGGGAGGACATGTGATGCCTCCAGTAGCACCCACGCCAAAGGGCTCCAACCCCAAGGACAAGAAAAATTCATTGGGCATGAGTAGATTGTTTTGGGGGATGTGGTTGGGTTGATGAGGTCTTTTCAAAGGATATTTTAGGCCTTGATTAACCATCTAGATAGAGATGAAGCCAAGGTGCATGTACCCCCTAAGGTTCAACAACGCACCCCAGATGGTACTAGTAGCGTTCACCGAGAACTCGAGAAGGTAAAGTTTCTCGATTTATTGGGTGCCACGGATGGTTCGGCCACCAATGCATGGTTGGAGAACATGGCGATGTGCTTCGCAGTTTGAAACTACACCTCCAACATGAAGGTCTGCATAGTGGCATTTCAGCTGAAGGGGAGCGCTCTTCTATGGAGGAATATACTCCTGCCACAACTAAACATGGTCATCGAAGAAGTGTCATGGGAACTATTCAAGGAGCGGTTCTAGGAGAGGTATTTGTCTGAGGAATTCATTAAGCACCAACTCAATGAGCTCAGTTCCCTATGACAAGGTGGTCGTATGGTGCCCAAGTATGAGGCATGTTCCATGGAGATTCTTAGGTATGCTCCACATCTAAACACCAAGAAGCTCAAGGTCAACAAGTTCATGTTTGGACTTAACATTTTCATTCGTGAAAAAGTGAGGATACTAATGCTTCAGACATTGCACGATGTTGTCCAGAAGGCCCTCATAGTTGAGGAAGAGTTTATTAGCAGGGGTCAAGGTAGGACTCTTGTAGGACTGACTGGACAAACAATGTCAGGTGCTCAACAACATTAGATACCAGCTCGGCATACATCAAGGTATCGAGATACTTTGTGAGGATCCACATTCACAACTCCCCGATGATCGGATCTTTAGCAAGGAACTCCCTATAGAGGACCACCACATCAACAACCACATCGTCAACAAGAGCATTTTTTTAGGCTTGTTTAGGCCTGTTCAGGACAATTTTAGCTACGTGGAAATGGCTTCGAGAGCCAAGTTCAAGGTTGGAGGAAGGGTTATGGAATATAGCCTCAACCTGGGATATTTTTTCATGAAGGCCAACCTGTACATCATGATCTTAGGATCTTATGACTTTGTGATCGGTATGGACTGATTGGAATCACTTGATGCGGTACTCAACTATAAGATGAAACAGTTGAGTTTGACCGATGATGAGGGACAAATAAGGGTGATTGTAGGAATAAACTAGGGAGTTTCCCTAAGGTTGATTTCTTCCCTACATCTATGGAAGAGTATGTGCAAGGGATGCAAGCTATATGCAATCCTATCATTGAACGACAAGGGAATGGCAGAAGGATTATAAAACCTTCTGGCAGTATGATATTTTGTGGGCGTGTTCTCGGAAGATTTACCAGGTTTGTCACCCGAAGGAGAGATGGAACTTACCATCGACTTAAAACCTGGAACTGAACCGATAGAAAGAACATCGTATCAGATGTCAACACCTGAGTTACAAGAGTTGAAAATCAAACTAAAGGAGTTTTTTTACCTAGGTCTTATACATCGAAGTGTTTCACCTTGGGGTGTGTCTGTTATTTTCATACGGAAGAAGGATGGGTTGTGGAAACTCTGCATTAACTACCATCAATTGAACAAGGTAACGATCAAGAAAAAATATCCATTACCAAGAGTAGACAATTTGTTTGATCAAATCAAAGGCATGATGGTGTTATCAAGGATCGACTTAAGATCATGATATCACCAATTACGGATCAAAGAGAAAAACATTCCTAAGACAGCATTCAAGACGAGGTTCAAGCATTACGAGTTTATCTTTTTACCGTTTGGACTGACAAATTCCCCGGGGGTATTCATGAGATTTAAGAATGGGGTATTCCGTGAATACTTGGACAAGTTTGTTCAAGTATTCATTGAATACATATTGATATATTATAGGATGATGAAAGAACATGGAAAACATTTGTGCTTGGTACTACAATGTTTACGAGAAAACAAGTTATACGGGAAACTATCGAAATATTATTTTTATCAATCAAGGATTCACTATTTGGGGCATGATATCTCTGGCGAAAGCATTATTGTGGATCCACCGAAGGTAGAGGCTACTATGGAATGGCATGTGCTAATGAATGTACCAGAAGTACGTAGCTTCATGGGTTTTAGCTGGATATTATCGACGGTTCGTCAAAGGTTTTTCGAAGATAGAAAATCCGATCACGAAATTGCAGAAGAAAAACAAGAAGTTTGTATAGGCTGAGAAATGCGTAGAATAATTTCTAAGGCTCAATGATTTGTTGACGACATCCCAGATACTAAAAATCCCCAACATGGATGAGGACTTCTTGGTATGCACAGGCGCATCTGAGGAAGTCTTAGGTGGAATCTTGATGCAATACTGTCAAGTGATCACTTAAATATCAAGGAAGTTAAGAAAATATGAAGAGAACTACACGACGCAGAATTTAGAGTTGTTGACCATTGTGTATGCCTTGAGAGTATGGAGGCACTACCTAATTGGACGAAAATTTGAACTAAAAACTGACCATTGTGCTCTGCAACACATTTTTACACAAAGTGACTTGAACACAGGACAAAGGCATTAGGAAGAATTTCTTAGCGAGTATGAGTTTGAGATTACCTACATAAAAGGGATAGTGAATAGAGTGGCATATGCTTTGATTCGAAGACCACACATATTTTCAGTGATACCTCTTCAAACGAATCTTTGAGAAAATATTCTAACTTTATAGTGGGACGATGACTTGTATAAAGAGGTTAAGGAAAATATCAGCCAAGACATCATGTTGGTACCAAAGTTTGAGGGATTTACATTGGATAATGATGGTTTAATGAGGTATAATAATCAGATTTATGTATTTCCTAATGACGATTTGAGAATATTAATCTTAAACAAATCTCATAGAGTAGTGTACATGGCTCATCCAGGAGTCACGGAGATGAGGGAAGAACTTAAGCGCTTATTCTTTTGGAAAGGAACGAAGGAGGACATCATCAAATACATGGTGAGATGTCTAGAATGTCATCAGGTGAAGGTTGAACAAAGACATCTAGCAGGATTACTACATCCACACGCTATTCCATAATTGAAATGGGATGTCATTTCTATGGACTTCATTGTTGAATTGTCACTGACAACAAGGAGGAACACCTCGATTTTCATGGTAGTTGTCACTCTGATGAATAGTGCACATTTTATCCCTGTGCATATGATGTATCAAGCACTAGAAATAGCTATATTTTTCATCAATGAGATTGCATGACATTCCTAAGAGGATCATATCCGATCGAGGATCAGTGTTTATAGGACGATTTTGGACTAGTTTCCAAGGGGCCTTGGGAACCCAACTTAACTTTAGTAAAACATATCACCCAGAGACAGACGAGAAGACATAAATAACAAACCAAATCTTAGAATATATGTTGTGTATGTGCGTGATGGACCAACAAAATCATTGGGAGGAGTTTCTTCCACTGGTAGAGTTTTCATACAACAACAGATATCAAAGCACCATTAAGATGGCTCCGTTTGTATTTCTTTACGGTCAACATGATCACCAATTTAGCAATCTAATTGTTAAATTGATTACAGATCAACATTAATCAATGCACTCATATAATCAAATCACATCCAAACATTCAATACATCTCTTTTAATACATGGCGCAAAATAAGTATCAATTCCAAATTCCTGCGCAAAGTAATTATGTTTTTCAATGAGGCTTACAATTTACATTGTAAAGTCCCCAACTTAGGTGTTATTAATATATAGTAGTCCTTCAACAATTTAATTCATACTCAAGTAAATTCGATACATCACCTATAATGCATGCGCAAATAGAATTATTTCATTCATTTATAGACTGACCCCAAAATAAATCAAACATTCAGTAGAGCCTTTTATTGACCATTCATAAATATCTAAAGTGTTCATTAAAATTAACACTGAGATATAAAATGACACTTAAAAATGAATATTAAACTTGAAGTCTCCTAGAAATCATAAGGAAAATGATACATATAAAACTATGTGATTGCATTGAAAGAAGATATCTACCTTTGAATATTACTAACTAAAATTAAATGAAACTAAAGGACACTCCAGTGTGCAGGGAATCTTTTAATAATGGAAAAAAAAAAGTGTAGGAATAAGAAAAAGGCAAGGACTTAATAACTCAGAGACATGAAGTAAATCGCAAAGTTGGTAAATTCCTCAACAACGCAGAGATAATGAGGAAAGTTCTAGGAAAAAATAGTGAGAAACATGCAGAGATAAAGAAGGTAAAAACTCATACTGGTTCACCCAAAAGCTAGCACATTTTACACAGATAAAAAAAAAAAAAAAAAGAGATGAAGATGGTAAAAATGAATGTTGGTTTCCCCCACAAGATAGCATGTTTTACACATAAAAACACAGAGGCAAACATGGTATAAAAACATGTTAGCTCCCCCTATAGTCTGAGCACATTTTTACACAACAAAATGCAAAGGTAAGGAGGGTATAAAATCTTGCGAGTTTCTCCCACAGTCTGAGAACATTTTTACACCAAAAACGTAGAGGTGAGGGTAAAAACTCTTTCTAGTTTCCCCCCACAGTATGAGCACGGTTTTAAACCAAAAATTCAGAGGTAACAAGGGTAAAAACGCTTTCTAGTTTCCCATGTTTTTACACCAAAAACGTAGAGGTAAGGAGGTTAAAAACTATTTCTAGTTTCCCCCACAGTATGAGCATGTTTTTACACTAAAAACGTAGAGGTAAGGAGGGTAAAAGATTTTTCTAGTTTCCCCCATAGTCTGAGCATGTTTTTACACCAAAAATGCAGAGGTAAGGAGGGTAAAAAATCTTGCTAGTTTCCCCCACAGTATGAGCATGTTTTTACACCAAAAACATAGAGGTAAGGAGGGTAAAATATCTTTTTGGTTTCCCCCATAGTCTAAGCACGTTTTTACATCAAAAATGTAGAGGCGAGGAGGGTAAAAACTCTTTCTAGTTTCTACCACGGTCTGTGCATGTTTTTACACCAAAAAACGTGGAGGTAAGTGTAACAACCCTCCTAGCTAAGGACATCTACTCAGTCAACCGGTGAAATTTTTTTTTTGTGTGTAGGTTAAGTGTGTGCGCGTGTAGAAGAAACAACCCCCTCAACTCCAAGTCAACACTCGAACCAACCAGACGCAAGTAAGACGAACACAATCAAGATGAC
>ML800200.1:486765-538689 GCA_009831015.1 Picea engelmannii | reverse complement strand
TATATATATATAATTACTCGTGAAATACTTTATATATATGAAATCGGCATCGTGGGTCCTCGCATGAGGCCCACGTGCCCCCTCCCCCAGATGCTCATCCCTTTCGAGACTCCTCTTTGTGGCCTCGTGTGCATTGGTGTTGGTCTGGTCATGGCTTTGTGCCTGGCGGTGGCACTGGCTTGTAATAGTTTTTTATTTTTCCTTCGCAGCAAACTACTCTGTATGAGCCTGGTGCATTTTCAATGCTCTTTGTTTCTGATGTCAAAATATATTCCCCTCGATAGGGAGGGTGGTTTCCTGAGAACATCAATCAACACAGCTAAATCCAATCTACTCCCGAGAACGCCATATTTTTTGTTCTGGGCAATCCAATCGTCGAGAACAAGTGGTATTAGTGTTTTGTGGGTTTAGGGTTTTTTTATCTGAAGATGATGATGAAGTAGACCCCCGACGTCGGTCCACCCCCTACGCCTCTGCTGGGTTCAAACGCAGAACCTCCCCAACAGTAGCATCAACAACAATGGATGGCGATGCAGCATCAGCTACTCCATGGTGAGCAGTAGTCGGGCGATGAGATTAAGACTCTTTGGGTCAGAGATTTGCAATACCATATGGATGAAAATTACTTACAGACGTTCTTTTCTAGCAATGGCAAGGTTTTTGCTTTTGTGAGTGTAGAGACGCGTTGTGCATATTATGCCCCTCATGGGCTCCTCTGTTCGGGATCAAAAGCCCTCAATGTGGAGGGAACTTTTATTCTAAGGGGCTCTTTGCATTTAGATTTCATTACACTGATATCTGGGGTGGTCTTCCCTTATCTTCTTCTGCTCCTACTACTGCAAGAACTAGCGCAGAGGATTCTAGGCCCGAAGTTGTGGTTGTTTTTGAAGCTTTGGAGTCTGATTACGGGAGACTGAATAATAATAATAATAATGTGTCAGCTGATACTCAACTCTCGTGTGAAAATGTTGTAACTTCTTCGTTTGGAGGGTCCATGAGAAGTCCAAGTAATGGTAATAAGGTAATCAAATCAAGAAATAAGAAAGTGCTCATGGGTACCAAGGATATTGAGTGCCAGAGTCAAGTAAGTGCCATTTTTTTTTCTTTTGTTTGGTAATGATTTCGATCTTTCTAAGGGTTATGAGAAGATTTATTATTGTGTTGTTTATTTAAAAAAGGGGATTGGCATCGGTAGGTCATTGGTGTGTTGAAGGTTTTCTCAAAGTGGTAGTGATGACTTCTGTAATGTTATCAATGGCAACATTTTTTTCGTGTTTTGTCATTTCTTGGTGAATTTTCTGTTGTGAGATCTATCAAAAAATTGAATCTTAGTTCTGGGGCCTCATATCCTCTGGAAATAGCATTGTGAGTCATGATTGCTTGGGAAAATAATATATAGGATCGCTCATTTTACTCGAGAAAATACTAAGCAGGACTTCTGTTGCCAGATCTGTAGCTTGAAATATGATTATGATAATCATTTTCTTCAACTTAACCTACTATCGAGTATATCTAGAACTTATTTTTTCGCAATCCTGCCTTTTCTTTAAAGGAGCTACGTTGGGAAATTCTTTGGTTTTTGTTTTGTATTGCCTAAACTATACTACAATAATTTTTATTTTTTTTATTTATGTTTACAGGAGACTTACTAGAATTTATGGTAGCTATTCTTTTATTTTAAGGATGTCTCATATATTCATTTTTTTGGATAGTGCTTGGTTTCAACAGTTTGATCTTTCACGTTGTGTTCTGTTACAGTTCACCTTTCAGGGATTTCAATTTTGCATATTGTTAGTACAGTCGTGGAATTGGTAATGAAAGTGAATGCACAGAGTACTAATTTTAGAATGTTCTTTGCTCTTTAAAGATAGTATTAACTGCTTCGCGCTCAGCTCATTGGAGAATCCCCTAATGTTGGACGACGTCGACGTCGAATGCAACTCGGAACAGGGATCCAGTAACCCTTTCGAGCTACAAATTATGGATGAAGAATAGAAATGTACGACAGAGGCTAGACTGAGAAAATGGACAGCTGAGGTTTTATGGAAAACTGGAATTATCTAATTGGCTTGCTAGTTGAAAGTCTAGAAATACTTTCTCATAATATAAACGCAAATTTGGCATAATATAATTTTGATTTATTTTTGGTCAAATTGAGTTATTTCAATTTTGTGCAAAACACATGTATTTTCAAACAAACATATACATATGTATACTCGCTCACCCTGGAACCGATCTGCACAAGCATGCTATTTACATAAGCTGAACATTAAACGTAGCAGCCAGTACATTCTGTATCCAAGTATATGCATAGATACCGGGACCCTCTCATTAATCCTATATAAATGTAACAACCCTAGTAGTTAAAATTCGTGTTAAAATTCGTATTGCATTTATTTTTATTTTTATTTGTGTTAAAATTTTTGTGTTTGGTTTGTAGGTTAGGCGTAGCTGGAGTTGGAGCTTGGAGATTTGGCCCTCAGGCCCAGATTTCAAACAAAATCTCTAATACCATATGTAGTAGCCAAATAAATAAAAATCAACAAGCCTAGTAAAAATCCTTACAATTTCTCCTAACATGTCTAACATAGAATTTCTGAGTGCGTAAATAATTCATTAACTTCAAATAAGCATATAAAATTCAACAGAATTTAACATTTAACATTTAACTACAGCATAAAAATAGCTTAGCCATTTCACAAACAATTTACCTAGTTCTGATGCTAATTTATGTCACCTTGTTGCCTTGTTGTTGCCTTCCTGCTGCCTGATGCACTGACCAACACTGCCCAAACCTACCATCCTCCCTGCCAACTAGGACAACTACCTAGCTCCAGGATATCATATGGATATCCTAGCCCCCGTGCCCAAAACCTCCAGCAAACTGGTGCCGGTACTGATCCAATCCCACTACAGAACTCAACTCCCCTCTCTGTAATCCAAGAGAAACCTCCAAGAAAAATAATAATCCCGTAAAAATGGTAATCCCCTTCATAAACCTCCTCCCCCTCCATATCCTTCCTTCACCGCCTCATGCATTTACTTCCTTACCTACACATAGTTAATGCCCCTTATCCTTTCATTTATTATTTTATCCTTTCGTAATTAATATCTTATCCCTTTCTGTGTACGTAACCTTTTTAACAATATAATTTATTAACCCCCTTTTATTTCTTTACTTAATTAATTAATGAGTTAATTAATACTTAATTAATCCTTGACAATCATGAACAAGTAATTAATAATAATTAATTAGTTAAAGTTATTTAAGAAACAATTATTGTTTAGCTAACTTTTAGGACAGTTAGATTATTAAATTAATTACAATTAATAATCATATACGTCTATTTAAGCAGGTTCGTTACACACACTTGCACAATTAATTCACTTTTCAATTAAAATAATTTACAATTATCTCCCCCATACACTTATAACCCTTTCCGCAATCTACACAATTAAATCCACATTTGATTTTAATAAAAAATAATTTCCCTCACCCATCATAAAAGTGCTCCTATAATCACTCCTAGTTGTCCCTTGATTCCCTTTATTTCCTATTAATGAATGACACCTTTCTAAAACTAAGTTGAGTTAAAATAGGAATCCTCTCCTAGTTAGACTATTGTTAACTAGACTCTAGATTAATTTCTATGTGTACCCATTCCTTTATCTTTATTCCATTTTTACTTTAGTTCCAATTTGGTAATTACTTACACAAATGTATATTAAATAACTCTTTAGATTTATTTTATTTTCATTGATTTCTTACTTGATTTATTTTATTTTCATTGATTTTTTACTTGATTTATTTCATCCCCTCATTATTTAATTTATAAAATTAGTTTTTAGTCTTCTCACTAACTTAGAATTAGGATTAGTTAAATTTTTATTTGAAAAATCTTAGACCCTTAGGGATTATGATTAATAAATTCATTATTTAATTAATTAATTACTCAATTAATTAATTCGGCAGTGCTCAAGATTTTACAAGGTTTAACATTCGCTCAAAGTTTTCTAGGCCACCTAGATTCATTGACTCAGTTTTTTTTAATTCTGCAGTGTTCCCTTCAAGACGCACTCAGTGCTCCAAGGGTGCTACTTGCCTTTGATTCAAATTTGTAATTACGTGATGTGCCCTTCAAGATGCACTCAATGCTCCAAGGATGCCACTCGCCTTTGTCTAGTTTTGGTAGTTGTCCAACCCCCAAAGTCAACACTCTATTCGAGTGAATTGTGAGAGAATAAGGGATTATAAGGAATAAGGACCTTGCCTTATTGCATGCCCCTTTGAATATTCATGAGTGAATTTCTCAGTCTTCCCTCACGGCATTGTGGACCTCTCGAAATAGGTAATCATTAACCTACAATTCAAGCCATGGATGGAGTTCTAGTAGGTTGTGACAAGGATGCTTCCACACCTCTCTCTCAATATTTGGTTCCTTTGCATGGCTCATTTACTCCTTATGTGAGTAATATTAACAAGAAATCATCATTTTTCATCCATCAATGAAACACTTTCAATGATCCATAAACACCATCATAATATAATCGATCATATGTCACATATGCATAAATGAAATACTCAAACCAATACAATCCACTCCCTAACTCGATCCAGAGTCCAAGGAGGTCTAGTGATTCCATCGACATCCTCAATCTATCACGTGTCCTACACACTTAGGGGAAACTCGTCAACAACATATGTCAATACATAGATATCAAAAAACATAAATCATAATCCATCAACATCATCATAAGAATCCATAAGTGAAACAGATAACCATATACTATAACCAGATCACTTGCACGCAAGTTTCCTCAAAGAATAAGTCAATATCATGTGCTCACAAGAGCGGGATGTTACATACACCCTCTCTTGTTCTAAACTTCATCCTGAAGTTGTACATTATATAAATGTAGTAAATAAAGAATCTGACAAGATCTATATGTCTAACTATCAAATAAATATGGAAAATGTTGGTGCATATCATATTCATCCTCCCAGGTAGCTGAGTGTGGACTATAATTGTCCCATTGGACCTTGACCTAATCAACTATTCAATGTCATAGTTGTCAAATGTGATGGTCCAGAATGAGGATTGGCTCCATTGTGAGTGCACCCTCATCTGACAGCTACAAGGAACTCATGTCAATCACATGTGTAGGATCACTAACATAATGTCTCAAAACAAATACATGAAAAACATCATTCATATGCCTCAAAGAATCAAGCAAGGTTGGTTAATAGGCCATGGGCCCCTTCCTTTCCACAACTTTGAAGGGTCCCACAAACCTAGGAGAGAGTTTATCACCCTTTACAAAATTGATCGAACACTTATGCGGTTTCACCCACAATAAAACTCAATCGCCAACTTCATAATTGTGGTCAATGTGATGTGCATCGACATAAATTTTATGTCAATATTTTGCTTCTTTAATCCTTTGTCTTTTCATTTTCATTTGTTCTTCCATTTCTTGGATCGCTTATGGTCCTACCAAGACCCTATCCTCAAGTCTATCACAACTCAATAGCATTCAACATGGTCGCTCTTAAAGAAACTCAAATGGTGTCATCTTAATGTTTCTTTGATAGTTGTTGTTGTATGCAAACTCTACCAGTGGAAAGAACTCTTCCCAATTCTTTTTGTGTTCCATCACGTACATACACAATATATCTTCCAAAATTTGGTTCGTTCTTTCTGTTTTCCTGTCTATCTCCGGGTGATACGTTGTACTAAAATTAAGCTGGGTTCCCAAGGCCTCTTGGAAACTAGTCCAAAATCTTCTGATAAACATTGATTCTCGATCGGATATGATACTTTTAGGCATGCCATGTGATGTAGTAAGAGAAATACGTGACCTCCACCTCGTCGCTCTCCTTCTCACAGGATCGTTCAATCACCTCATTCGAGTCGAATTAGCTCATTCGATTCCCTGTTGGAATCTCTGATGAAAACCCGATCCACAGGTCCTTCTCTTTTCCCTGTCACGACCTCTGCACGCACCTGTGACTTTTCCCCGCCTCAATTTCGGGTTTCAGAGTTTCTTGTTCCTCGATGTCAAGAACCTTTGTCCCCGCGATCTCCGATTCACTGATACGCGCCTTAGCCCCTCCTGGCTATACTCCTAGTCCATATGATTAGTTCTCATAAGACCACAGCCTTATATCCTCTTTCAGGGTTTTGGGCTTCAAAATCCCGATGTGCTCCAACTCCCATTAGTCCCCTGGGCTAGACTTTGGGTCCATGTGACCACTATTTCACAAGACCGCAGCCTTGTCTCCTATCGGGGTTTCATGACTTCAAATGTTGAAGTGCTTTTTCCCTTGACTTCCCTGATCTCTCGAAAGTTAATTCTCTGCTATGTTGATAGTTGGCCCTACAATGGCGCTTTCCTCCTCTCCAATATGCTAACAGCTGGCCCCCACACAATGAAGCTCTCCTTTCTTTCAGAAAATCGGACTTTGCGATTCTAAAATGCAAGTCCTCTTGTCCACGGGATTCTCGATATATCGACTCGCGATTTCCCAATTGACAATTCTCCTTTCCGGACCTTTCCCGAAGGCTTCGATCACTGCCATGCATCCCCTACAGATGGATGGTCCCGATCGCCTCTCGCGATTTCGTGACTTCAAATGCATCGGAAGTCTTGTCCTCTGGACTCCCTATATCGCGAACGTTGATATCCCATCACCTTCGAGACTCACCTCTACGAACCAGTGCCCGGATCTCCGAAATGGATGATCACGCGACACGCGTCCTCCCTTAGACGGACGATTGTGATTCTTTTGTTGTTTTAGGACTTGAAATGTCCTGGATTTCTCGACCTCAAGACTTCTGATATCCCGAGAACTGATATCTCGATGACCAAATGCCCTTCGATACTTTCGCACTGGCATGAGAAGGGTTAAACCCCGTGCACCTCCTATCCGATCCAACGGCTGACGGGATTTCTGAATGAGATCCAATGGCTCATGATCTCCCCCTTCTGTGCACTTCTCCTGCTCCTTCCTGGATGTAGAAACCAATGGTCCAGATCTCTTTTCTCCACCGATCCAATGGTTTTTGTGCTCTCTTGAGCTTGCGCACTCCTTCTTCCCAGACTTGGAAGGATTTCAAAATCCAAAGGCCTCAACCTTTGCTCCCTTTCTCTTCTACGAACTCCTCACTCTGATTTCTTGCCTACGCTCTTCAACGACGTTGTTCTTCTTGAGCTTTCACTTCCGAATCCCCAAGGAATTCTTGGACTTCTGCACCTCTGCAGAGTCTTCTCGCACACACAGTGTTGTCTCTCCTAAGCTTCTCAACTGCTCATACCCCTATGAGATTTTATCCTTCTTCCTTCTCCTGTAGATGGAGAATGTTTGGATGCCCTCCTGGCTATCCTCTGCCTCAAGCAACTCCTTGTTGAGCCTTCAGCGTGTCCAACAACCCTGTGAAGATCCCTCAGTGGATTCTTCCTTCAAATCACAGAACTCAAAAGAGTTCTCTTCTCTTCCCTATGCCTACCTACACACTGTCTCAATGCCCTCCTGGCAAAGTATCTTCTCGCAGAACTTCCAGCAGTTCTGTCTCCTTCTGCGCACCCGATGCGCCTGCTCAATGCCCACCTGGTAGAGCTCTCAGAATCCTTATTGATTATGTTTCTTATTCTTGAACTCACAGCAGAATTCCCCCAAATGCACCACTATGCATATGCTCAATGCCCACTTGGTAGAGCTTCACAGAACTCCTCAAAGATTATGTCTGCAACTGTGTCTCTCCTACACAGCCTTACCTCCAAGGTGTTCAGCAACCTTGAGGTCTTTCTCCTGAGGTGTTGATTCCAATTCTTGTGCTGCAACACGTCTTTGTTTGAACCCGTAGTATTCAGAAATGCATCCTCTATGCACGGCTATCAGAACCTGCAGTATTCAGTCACACCCTCCTAGTGTGAAGCCTCAAAGATCTTCACCTAAAATCAGACACACTCCTGCAAATGCATGATAATAGCATACATTCATAGCATACAATGGAACACACACAGACATTCATTCAACACAGAATCCATGCAGGAAAAACTGCTTTTGTTTATATTAAAATGGAAAATGCATGTTTATACAAGGTGTTCCTGAGCACGGCCTGTAACAAGGTCTCGGCTCTTCTCTCTTCTGCTCTCTACTCACAGATCCTCTCCAACTACTACAACTACTCAACTTACACAAAATGAGATCCTAAGTCTCTTTTGCCTGAGGGGGCTCTTCGAGTGCTTCCCTCCAACCTACCTACCCTATTCAATTACAATGAATGGATTTTCTAGTCCAACATCCGGATCTAGATCTCAGTCATACAAACATTAAATGCCTATCTTATCTACAGCCTGTGCAAAGGCACGGCTTCATAGCTCAACAGCTTAAAAATTTAATTACATTCAATTCAAATCAAAATGAGGATTGCGCCTCTCTTTAGCTTTGAATGCGTGCGCTTGACGTGGCTGGATGGCTAGCTGGATGACGTGGAGAGATGCTCCTACATCATACTCCTCAGCTGCAAAATTCATGAGCTCCTGCTCATGAGATTCCCATCTTAGCTGTGAGAATCCTCCTGGATCCCAAACAAATATCTGGAGCTATTCATCTGCTCCATTTCCCTGCAATTGTTGTTTCTTCCGCGTTACTTCTGTTGCTGCTTCTTCTCTACTCAGCTAATCCTCACTGGCAGTCTCTGCTGATCTCAACATCAGCCTTATGATATCTTCTATCACTTCATCTAGATGCTCCAGTGGTTGGCTCTGTTTTTTCAGTCTCCTCCGCTACAAAAATTTTCTTCTCATGGGCAGATCATCATGATCCCCCATGCTTTCCTCTTTATCAACTTCCAACTTCACCTATTGGATGTGCATGCTCTACACTTTCACCCTCTCTTACAGGGCTTTGATTTGTTCCCACATATCTGGAAAAAAAATGATGCCTTCCCCTTCTTCTTCTTCTACTACAAACTCCCAGGTTGCAGCCTTTTCAGCTTTTGGGCTAAAAATATTGAGTCATTCCTCGGAATGCTCATCATCCTCTTCTGCTTCTTCTGCTATCAGCTTCAGTGATATAGCTTCCTCAGCTTCTTGGATGAATATGTTGAGCCATTCCTTAGAATGCTCATCTTCTTCTTCTACTTCTGCTTGGGCAGCTTCCAAAGTTTTCTCCAGTTCTTCTTCCCTGACAGTCACAATTGACTGTTCTTTTGTTGTTGTTGCATCTGCAACACAGGTTTCTGCCTCCTCCTGGGCAAGTGGTAGGAATACTCCAATTCCCCCAATCATCAGAATATTATCCTAATCTTCCTCTTCTATCAACTGCACCTACTGATCTAAATCCATTTATGAATTTATGAGACCCTCATACAGTCCCATCTACTCATCCCTGCCCACCTAGAAATATGGGATGCTTCCGCTACCCTCCCGGTAGACTATGAGATCAACCGATCCCATATTCATCAGCAACCCTTGTTGAATTGAACTCACCTCTGAGTCCATGAGACTTTCAGATAGTCTCAAATTTTCATCTCTGCCCACCTGGCAATCTGAGATGCTTCCGCTGCCCTCCTAGCAGATTATGAAATCCCGTAGTGACCTCATATCATTGCCCACCTGGAAATGTGAAATTCCCTGGCTGTCCTCATGACAGTCTCTGAGATCCTCAGCTGATCTCAATTCCTTTCCCACCTAGTAGTTCTTGAGATCTTCAGTTGATCCCATTTCATTCTCCTCACCAAGAATGTCCCCAGTCTCTGGTTTGCATACCTGAACCATTTCTTTAGGTCCATTGAGGTTTTCAGCATACCTCAACCATCTTTTTAATAGCTTGCGCTTCCCTCTGACCATCAACTCCTTGACTAGCCATTTTTCTTTTGTCTTCCTCATGGGATATTCATACACCCATCTTGGCTTTGCTTTCTGCTGCATCCGCAGTTCGAGCTTTTCTATGTCTGCCCTTATTTCATAGAGATATTTATCCATTTTTGCAAGCTTTTCTGCTTTCCTCTTTCTCCCAGCACGCCTATGGTCTTCAGTAACCATGGTGTTGTCCCTGTCTTCTTTCCTAGCAAACTTGCTGCTATCACTCTGCACTAAGAGTGTTTCCAGCTTCATCCTACAATATTGCTGACTGTCTACTTGATTGCTACCTACCTGCAAACAATCCTTACAGAGTCTCCAGCACTTTATCTTCCTTTATCTCTCCCTCCTGCCTAAAATATACAGACAAGAATCAAGCTCTGATACCACTTGAAGTGTATCAGAGTGCTCTTTACCTCTTCCTGCCTCTTCCTGCCTGAAATATATAGACAAGAATCAAGCTCTGATACCACTTG
The DNA here is from genome assembly GCA_009831015.1 of Picea engelmannii. Taxonomy (NCBI): domain Eukaryota; kingdom Viridiplantae; phylum Streptophyta; class Pinopsida; order Pinales; family Pinaceae; genus Picea; species Picea engelmannii. The sequence goes on along the minus strand of ML800200.1, from coordinate 528,346 downwards.
ATGTGTATCAGAGTGCTCTTTACCTCTTCCTCCCTCTTCCTGCCTGAAATATACAGACAAGAATCAATCTCTGATACTACTTGATGCAGTAAGAGAAATACGTGAACTCCACCTCGTCGCGCTCCTGCTCACAGGATCGTTCAATCACCTCATTCGAGCCGAATTATCTCATTCAATTCCCTGCTAGAATCTCTGATGAAAACCTGATCCACAGGTCCTTCTATTTTCCCTGTCACGGCCTCTGCATGCGCCTGTGACTTTTCCCCGCCTCAGTTTCGAGTTTCAGAGTTTCTTGTTCCTCGATGTCAAGAACCTCTATCCCTGTGATCTCTGATTCGCCGATACGTGCCTTAGCCCCTCCTAGCTATACTCCTAGTCCATATGACTAGTTCTCATAAGACCACAGCCTTATATCCTCTTTCGGGGTTTTGGGCTTCAAAATCCTGATGTGCTCCAACTCCCGTTAGTCCCCTGGGCTAGACTTTGGGTCCATGCGACAACTATTTCACAAGACCGTAGCCTTGTCTCCTATCGGGGTTTCGCGACTTCAAATTTCGAAGTGATTTTTCCCTTGACTTCCCCGATCTCTCAAAAGTTGATTCTCTGCTATGCTGACAGCTGGCCCTACGATGGCGCTTTCCTCCTCTCCGATATGCTAACAGCTGGCCCCCACACAACGGAGCTCTCCCTTCTTTCAGAAAATCGGACTTCATGATTCTGAAATGCAAGTCCTCTTGTCCACGGGATTCCCGATATCCCGACTCGCGATTTTCTGATTGACGATTCTCCTTTCGGGACCTTTCTCAAAGGCTTCGATCACTGCCACGCATCCCCTATAGATGGATGGTCCCGATCACCTCTCACGATTTCATGACTTCAAATGCATCAGAAGTATTGTCCTTTGGACTCACGATATTGTGAACGCAGATATCCTGGCGCCTTCGAGACTCACCTCTACGAACCAGTGCCCAGATCTCCGAAATGGATGATCACGTGACATGTGTCCTCCCTCAGATGGATGGCTGCAATTCTTTCGCTATTTCGGGACTTGAAATGTCTCGTCTTTCTTGACATTAGGACTTCCGATATCCCAAGCACCGATATCTCGATGACCAAATTCCCTTCGGGACTTTCACACTGGCGTGAGAAGGGTTAAACCCCGTGCACCTCATGTCTGATCCAACGGCTGATGGGATTTCTGAATGAGATCCAACAGCTCATGATATCCCCCTTCTGTGCACTTCTCCATCTCCTTCCTAAACGTAGAAACCAACGGTCCAGATCTCTTTTCTCCGTCGATCTGATGGCTGCTATGCTCTCCTGAGCTTGCGCACTCCTTCTTCCCAGACTTATAAGGATTTCAAAAGCCAAAGGCCTCAACCTTTTCTCCCTTTCTCCTCTACGAACTCCTCACTCTGAGTTCTCGCCTACGCTCTTCGACGATGTTGTTCTTCCTGAGATTTCACTTCTGAATCCCCAAGGGATTCTTGGACTTATGTGCCTCTGAAGAGTCTTCTCACACACACAATGTTGTCTCTCCTGAGCTTCTCAACTACTCAGACCCCTATGGGATTTTATCCTTCTTCCTTCTCCTGTAGATGGAGAATGTTTGGATGCCCTCCTGGCTATCCTCTGCCTCAAGAAACTCCTTGTTGAGCCTTTAGCGTGTCCAGCAACCCTGTGAAGATCCCTCAGTGGATTCTTCCTTCAAATCACAGAATTCAAAAGAGTTCTCTTCTCTTCCCTCTGCCTACCTACATGTTGTCTCAATGCCCTCCAGGAAAGTATCTTCTCACAAAACTTCCAGCAGTTCTGTCTCCTTCTACGCACCCTATGCGCCTGCTCAATGCCCACCTGGTAGAGCTCTCAGAATCCTTAGTGATTATGTTTCTTCTTCCTGAACTCACGACAGAATTCCCCCAAATGCACCACTATGCATATGCTCAATGCCCACTTGGCAGAGCTTCATAGAAATCCTCACAGATTCTATCTGCAACTGTGTCTCTCCTACACAGCCTTGCCTCCAAGGTGTTCAGCAACCTTGAGGTCTTTCTCTTGAGGTGTTGATTCCAGTTCCTGTGTCGCATCACGTCTTTGTCTGAACCCGCAGTATTTAGAAATGCATCCTCTGTGCACATCTATCAGAACCCGTAGTATTCAGTCACACCCTCCTGGTGTGAAGCCTCAAAGACCTTCTCCTGAAATCAGACACACTCCTGCAAATGCATGATAACAACATACATTCATAGCATACAATGGAACACACAGAGACATTCATTCAACACAGAATCCATGCAGGAAAAACTACTTATGTTTATATTAAAATGGAAAATGCCTGTTTATACAAGGTGTTCCTGAGCATGGCCTATAACAAGGTCTCGGCTCTTCTCTCTTCTTCTCTCTACTCACAGATCCTCTCCAACTACTACAACTACTCAACTTACACAAAATGAGATCCTAAGTCTCTTTTACCCGAGGGAGCTCTTCGAGCGCTTCCCTCCAACCTACCTACTCTATTCAATTACATTGAATGGGTTGTCTAGTCCAGCATCTGGATCTAGATCTCAGCCATACAAACATTAAATGCCTATCTTATCTACAGCCTGCGCAAAGGCACAACTTCACAGCTCAACAGCTTAAACATTTAATTACATTCAATTTAAATCAAAATGAGGACTGTGCCTCTCTTCAGCTTTGAATGTGTGCGCTTGGCATGGCTGGCTGGTTGGCTGGATGACGTGGAGAGATGCTCCTGCATCACCATGAAATCTCACAATATTGCTGACAAAAAATCTAACTATTTTTGGTGCCTGCTACGTCGTACGCACATGAATAAAATGTGCACTCTTCGTCATAGTGTCAACTACCAAGAAAATTGATTCATGCCTCCTTGTCGTCTGCGACAATCCCACAATAAATTCCATCAAAATGACCTTCCATTTCAATTCTAGTATAGCGTGTGGCTATATTAATCATGTTGAATGTCTATGTTCAGCCTTCACTTGTTGACATTCTAGACACCTCGCCACGTAGTTAACTACGTTCTCCTTCATTCCTTTCCAGAAGAATAAGGGCTTAAGTTATGCCCTCATATTTGTGACTCTTAGATGAGCCATGTACACTGCTCTATGAACTTCGTTTAAGATCAAACTTCTCAATTCATTGTTAGGCGGTACGTAAATCCAGTTATTATACCTCATCAATTTGTTATTTTCTAATGCATATCCTTCAAACTTTGGTACCAACATGGTGGATTGTCTAATATTTTCCTTAGCTTCTTTATACCAATCACCATCTCACTGTACTTTTATAATTGTTTCTCGAAAATTCATCTGAAGAGGTATCACCAAAAATATGCATGGTCTCTAACTCAATGCATCTGCCACTTTGTTCATTTTTCCTTTAATGTAAGTAATCTCAAACTCGTATTCACTAAGCAGTTTTAACCAATGTATTTGTCACGCATTCAAGTCACTTTGTGTAAAAATGTGTTGCAAACCATAGTGGTCAGTTTTTAATTAGAATTTACATTCAATTAGGTAGTGTCTCCACACTCTTAGAGAATACACAATGGCCAATAAATCCAAATCATGTGTCACGTAGTTCTCCTCATGCTTTCTTAAGTTCCTTGATATGTAAGCGATCACTCGACCATCTTGCATCAAGACTCTACATAATCCTTTCTTGGATGTGTCTGTGCATACCAAGAATTTCTCATCCATGTCGGGGACTTTTAGTATCAACGTTGTCGTCAACAACTCCTTGAGCCTTCAAATTCTTCTGGGAATTTCTAGGTCGAAACAAACTTCTTGTTTTTCTTCTATAATTTTGTGATCAGATTTTCTATCTTCGAAAAACCTTCAACGAACGGTCGATAATATCCTGCTAAACCCATAAATCTATGTACTTATGGTATGTTCGTTGGTGCAGGATATTCCATAATAGCCTCTACTTTGTTGGATCCACAGTGATGCCTTCTTCAGAGATAACATGCGCTAAGTAATGAATCCTCAATTGACAAAAAGAGCATTTCAACAGTTTCCCGTATAAATTTTGTTCTCGTAAACATTGTAGTACCAAGCACAAATGTTCATCATGTTCTTTCTTCGTCCGAGAATATATCAATATATCGTCAATGAATACTTGAACAAAATTTTCCAAGTATTCGTGGAACACCCCATTCATCAAGCTCATGAATACCCCTGGGGTGTTTGTCAGTCCAAATGGTAAAATGGTAAAATCGTATTGTTCGAACCTCATCTTGAATGTGTTCTTAGGAATGTCTTCCTCTTTGATCTATAACTGGTGACATCCTGATCTCAAGTCAATATTCAAAAACACAGTCACACCCTTAATTTTGTCGTCTATTCTTGGCAACAGATATTGGTTATTGATCGTTTCCTTGTTCAATTGATGGTAGTCAATACAGAGTCTCCACAACCCATCCTTCTTTCTTATGAATATAACAGGTGCACCTCAAGGTGATGTGCTTGGGCATATGAGTCATAGGTCCAACAAATCCTTCAGTTGCATTTTCAACTCCTATAACTCAGGGGTTGACATCCAATAAGGCATTCTTGCTATCGATTTAAATCAAAATTTTAAGTTGATGGTAAATCCAACTTCTCTTTTGGGTGGAAAACCTGGTAACTCTTCTGGGAGCACATATTCAAACTCTCATACTACTGGAAGGTTTTCTAATCATTTTGACATGCCCTTGTTATTCAACACTAAGATTGCATATAGCTTACATCCTTTGCGTATGCTCTTCTATATTTGTAGGGAAGAAATGAACCTTAAGGAAAATCCATGGTTTCTTCCTAAAATCACTCATGTCTATCCCTCATCATCGATCAAACTCAACCATTTTGTCTTGCAATAGAGTATCACATCATGTGATTCTAACCAGTCCATATTGATAATGATGTCATAAGATCCTAAGATTGTGACGTACATGTTGGCCTTCGTTACGAAATATCCCAAGTTAAGGATACAGTCTGTAAACTTTCCTCCAACCTTCTGCTTGGCACCTAAATCCATTTTCACATATCTAAACTAGTCCTCTTTGACTCCCTTTACCTTAATTGTTTTTAGCATTGCACCAGAAATAAATCTCTTTGTAGCACTAGGATTTATCAAAATACTAAAGGTCTAGTCAGCGATGGTACATCACATCTTTAGCACAAAAGATTGGTGTTCGGCATGGTGATTATTCACCATTGCATGAATCATGTAGGCCTTGCCCAAATATCCAATGGTATTGTGTCTGGATGACATAGTTTCTTTGGCCCTCTCAATTGGACAGTCTTGTTGGTAATGTGGCTCCCCACATGTATAACATCCAGTCTTCGGCCTAGTACTCCTGGTCCCCAAATTAGACATAGTTGGCCTACCATCTTGGAATCCTGGTATGTTCTGTTGAATATGCCTAATCTATTATTGTTTTGGGAAATTTTTTTGCTAATGTTGTGGTCCTTTGTAAGAAGTTTGTCATTGAGTAGTCATTTGTCGTGGAATCACGAACGTGGATCCTCTTCGCATGTCTCTATACCTTGATGGATGTCTAGATGGATTCTAATGTTGCTACACACTAAATTTCGTTTGTCCCGTCGGTCTCACAGGAGTCCTACATTGACCCTCGTTGATCATATCTTCCTTAGCTATGAGGGATTTATGAACTGCATCATACAACGTCTGAGGCATTAGGATCCTCAACTTCACACAAATGTTGATGTTAAGTCCGAACACAAACTTATTAAGCTTGAGCTTCTTAGTGTTTATATGTGGAGCATACCTAAGAAGCTCCATGAATCGGGCCTCATACTCCAACACCGTATGACCACCCTAGTGTAAGGAGTTGAACTCATTGAGCTGGCGCTCAATGAATTCCTCTGATAAATACCACTCCCAGAACCGTTCCTTGAACAATTCCCATGACAGGTCTTTGCGGCCATGTTCAGTTGTGGTAGGAGTGTCTTCCACCACAAAAGAGTGCTTGCCTTCAGTTAAAAGAATGCCATACAGAATTTCACGTTGGAGGTGTAGTTGTGAAGTGTGAAGCACATTGCCATGTTCTCCAACCATGCCTTGGCGGCTATGTCTTCCATGGCACCCATGAAATTGGGAAATTTAACCTTCTCAATTTCTCTATGAATGGTACCAATACCAGTTGGGGCGTGTTGTGGACCCTCAGGGGGGTACAGGTGCCCTGGCCTCATCTCTATCTAGTCGATGAATCAAGGCCTCTCACATCCTCTTAAAGGAACTCATCAACCAAACCACATCCCCCACAACAATCTTCTCCTATCCAATGACTTTCTCTTCTCGTTGGGGGTTGGACCTCTCTGGCATCACACCTACTGGAGGCATCGCACCTCCTCTCGTAGCACCACGTGGAGACTACTGGAGGCGTTGCACCTCCTCCCCTAATCCATTTTTTAACATAGTGGAAGGCGTAATGATCCTAATTTGTGGGGTTGAACCTACTTTGATACTATATGTAACATCCCCTCCGTTACGACTAGGAAAAGTGAAGCGCAATAAGTAAAAAAAAAATTAAAATCATTAGAAAATTAACATCTACACATAATTCATAGCAGCACATAATCAAACGACATCATAATCAAAAGCATTACAAGTGACTCGTCATCTTAATCAATAATGATGCAACCAGTGCATCAACATTATTACAATTTGTGTGAGTAATCTAAAGGCATAAACATTTATGCATCATCATTAGTCTATAGCGCAAAGAAATCTAATTACTTAATCATCAACATAATCCATTGCGCAAGGGAAATCATTCACTCAATCATTTATTCATTAACATTTTTGGTGATGCAAGAGTAGATCGATTTCTAAAAAAATCCTAAATAAACCTTTTATAAATGCACAAGAGTAAAAATAATTTCTAGAAAATCATAGGTCAACATACTTAAAGTCCTAAGAGTAATCATTACTTTATTTCATGGCGCAAGGGAATCTAATCCAATAACCACCCATGCATCACATTTATCCCATGGTGCTAAAAATAATTATCAGTTAATCAACCATTGGTTTATCATGATTAAATAAAAAAATTATCTTAAACTCATAAATTATCAACAATCAAGCGCAAGGTTGAGTAAGGGAGGTGTTAGAACAATATTTAACATTCATAAAACATCAACTCAATTTCCATTGAAGATTATAGAAAAAAGAAAAATAGAGAAGGTTTTTTCCTTTCTAGGGATCTTGAGACAAAGAAAATGCCAAATGAATAAATCCATATCAATCCCCCAACACAAGCACATGGTAATCTCAAGAACCAATTCACATTAATAACCACTTCTTTGACCTAGGAAATTTAGAGTTTATTGTAATACTAGGTTACCCAAAAATAATGAAAGTGCCACGTATATAAAGAAAGAATAGTAGGATATCTGAAAGGTTGCACCGCAAGATTAAAAATGCAATATATGGAGGAAACTCTTAACATAAAACCAATCATGGCTAGCTTATTAATTGAATACTCAATTATACAAATTTCCTCTTAGGCTAGGGTTAGAGGGCACACATGATATCAAGATCAAGCCTATTATTTAGAATATCTAGGACCTTGTAACTTAGTGCTACACACATAAAAAGACCTCAGAACTAGCAAGAATATGAATCGAATTCATTGATCCATGAACAAATACCCAACCACTGGATGCATTTTTATGAAATCACAGAGAAACTCTAGGTAAACGCAAGGCGTTTCCCTCCCAAACACACATGGTGTCTTTAGTTACAAAATATACAAGGAAATCAAGGTAAAACGCAGTCCAATTTAGATGAACATAGAGTTAATTATCTTAACTCATTTCCTGCATAAAAAAGGGGACTGAAGTGTAGATAAGTTAAAACACAGTCCAGTTAAAAACAATCTCAGAGATAAATCCCTGGCATACCATTGAGGAAGAAGGTAAAAAAATGCAGTCATGTTATGGACTAATCGTTGAGATAAATTTGGTGAAAATGCGGAGTAATTTATGTTCGACAACATTTGTATTCCAACAGAGTAAGAAAACCTTCAATAACCACTCACATAACTAGATAAAATATCAACACAGCGATGTTTTCACGTGGTAAAACCCCTACAAGGAAACATCCACGTCCCTAGCCAACGCGATCACTTGGAGAAGTTTATTAATGAAAAAGAAAAATATTACAATCGATCTTACAAGAGAGTTTCTCATAATCGATCATTGGAAAATGACTATCCATGCTCTTTTAATAGAGATCATGGACCAATTGGGTGCTAAGCCACAAATCAATGGTCGTTAAGATCAAGGATAATATGAACCGTCGAATCACTCTATGTCAGGAACATATCGTGACCGTCGGATTTTCTAACTACATATTCATACTAATGCATACTAAAGAAACACACTTTTACCTAATGACACATTAGAACAAGTAGATCTTAACTAACTCCTAAGTGTCTAAATATCCTAACATCCCCCCTTAAGAACAATTTGGGATAGGATTGAAGGATTTACAATAGTGACACAATAGGAGAAGGAATAAGGCATTAGAGCCTATCCCCCCTTAATGACAACTTCCTGAACTCCTAACATAGATCAAAGTTTGGAAAAATTCACTTATGTAAGAGACTTTGTGAAAATGTCTGCAACTTGATATTATGTAGGGAAAAAGAGCATTTCAATATATTGATCATGAATGATCTTTCTTATGAAGTGCATGTGTAGCTCGATGTTCTTGTTGCACTAATGTTGAATTGGGTCTTTGGCGAGCTTGATGGCACTCTGATTGTCGCACCAAAGGTTGGTTGGATGTTGTTGTTGAAATACAAACTCTAAAAGAATTTGTCGAAGCCACAAAGCTTCCTGACTTGCATTTACCACATCTTGGTACTCTGCTTCTTGTTGGGGTCCTATAATCATATGTTATTTTTTACTACAATTATTTGTTTGTCACTGGTCTCATGATGAAGACATCTAGTTTTCCGACCACTGTTGATTTCACTTCTCCCTTCATCCATTTTGCCCGATCCTCCATCACCCTGTTACGTCATTCATCCACCTATGTGCCACTCACTCCCTTGTCCTTTTGTCCCATTGAATACGTCTCACCCGCCACTCATCCCTGCATAAACTAAAATTAGAATAAACAAAAAACTATTAGATTAATACAATTAGATTAGACTTATTAATAATAAATTAATTATTTATTAATTGATTATTAATTAATTAATAGTTAGTTGTTTAAGTTAGTAATTAGGTTAGTGTTTGATTAATTTAAAAACAAATTAAAAAACAATATATAAATATATAAAACAAAATATAAATATTAAATAAAACATATAACAAAAATAAAACATATATAAAACAAAGCATAACATATAATAAAATATAAATAAAAACAAATTACAACATAACATAACATAAACAAAAAATAATAAACAAATAAAAGAAAAGAAAAAAAAACAATATTAAAAAACATAAAAACTAAAAATTAAACTATCCTAAAGTTTACTACCCACTCACACATGCATCCCGTACAACTCGGACCCCGCCCACCCCCCCCTTACGTCCCATCAAAACCTTGGTGGTCCAATTTGGTGGTATTGGGAGGGACAAGTTTCACCTCCTAGTGAATTCAAACTTACCGCCTCAGGGGGGTCCGACGAAAACCACTCTGCCCTCCAAAACTGCCCTTCCGAAAAGTGAAAAAATCTCATTTTTGCGAGTTCGACTAGTCTTTTTCCAAGGGTGATTCCGGACAAACAGAGACGTATTTTCAAAAACTGAGAGATTTTTTTTTTCATAATGGGTTTAATAACAAAAACATCTTCCATATTTTTCACAGGTGCCACCAGTTGGGATAATCGAAGCCATCTTTCAGCCTCATTTTTCATATTTTTGATTTTTTTGTTTCAGTCCTAATTTTGCGGGAGTTGTTTAAGTGATATGGAGATGAAATTGGAGAAACCAAATGAGTTTTTTTCTCCAAAAAAATGCTTATACAATAAAATCATTCATTTTTTACACAGGTGTCAGCATTGAAGAGAAACATATGTTTGATTTGACCCCTTTTTTGCAGCAGTTCAGACCATTTTTCATGGCGGACAATTCCAAATTTTTGGGGATTTGTTGCTATTTTTAGCCGAGCTGGTTGAATTCGACCTCTTGAGCCTAGGGAGATTCCTTTTCATATATTATAATAAGTCAGATGCACAATGGTTGATTCTTGAGCTCTTGATTCATGCCCCATAGGGGATACTTTGTAATTTTCCAGATGACTTTCCAGAAATAAAAATTGTATCTACGGGATTCTTGTGTTAGACTCCCTGGTGATGTTTTTCCTCTATGGGTAAATGTTTTCTTACTCTATTAATCCATCCATTTTTTTCCCTGATCTAATCATTAAAAGAAATATTAAGAACATAATTTGTTTTTTCACTCTGTTTCTAGTCTTTTAATGATCTGGATGTTTTCATCTGAAGTTGAGCATATGAATTCTTAGTTTCTCCTCTCCTTGATGGAATTTCCCTTCTATTCCTCTCCTTCACTTTCATTTGATTCAATTTGATCTAGCAGTATTTCTATCCTATCCTCTGGAGACAATCTAATACGTCTGAGATAGATTCATTTTTGGAAAAGGTAGACCCCATGGCCCAATGTAAATTTGAGTTTTCAAACTCCCAAACATACCAAATCCATAAACAAACCCATGTACAATATATCCAGTCTAATATACAATATAAACAAAGTTAAATCAAATAGAGAGATCCCTCTCTAAGTCTTGGGGGGATAGATCCTTGACTCATAGAGGTTTTGTGGTTACCCCTGTCAATTTCCTCCTCAGCCTGGAAAATTACAAGGTGCTAACATAATGGTGACCATACTGGGGACTTTCCCCAGTAGTGCACTTCAAGTTCCAGATCTGATCACTGATGGTGGACAGTGAGAAGACACAAGAAGGATGGAAATTGTCACATGGTGACTCCAATCAGCTCCAGAACAGTGCCATCTCAAAGACTCCACTGGAGGAAGAACTTGAAGCATGACCAAGAAATCTAGAAAGAGAAGGTATTCAAGATCAAATTGTATTCAAGACATTTTTGGTTTTATCTATAATTATGTCCTATCTTTTTCAAATCCGAATCAAGAGTATATTGTTGAAGTTTATATTGATCATCTACAAATTGATGAGCCTCAATATATTAAGCCCCAAGTTGTAGATCATGTACATACTCATATACTTGTGCACATCCCAGATACACCTTTAGAAATCCCAGTGAGACATAAGCTTCATGTTTTATCTCCTACTCTTGCTAAAAATCCACATGGTTATAAGCCCCATGCTTTACCTCCTGTACCTGCAAAATCCCAGATAGATACAAGCCCCTAAATTTTCCTCCTATTCTCCATGATCTCCCTGCCAATTACATCAATAATTTGCCCAGATTCGATGGGGAAAATGTGAAGATCACTGTTGAAAATCATATCCAAAGTCTTGAGGATTTTCTTGATCTATTTGAGGTGGAAGATGATGATGTCTTCATCAGAATGTTTTCCCTATCATTACAAGGTAAAGTTAAAAAATGGTTTAAGAGTCTTCCAGCTACAAGCATTAGCAATTTCCATCAATTCATGCAAGTTTTCCTAGATCGATGGGTGATCATGAGAAATGTATTTCTCATCTTAGAAGAGTATGACCATTTGAAAAGGAATCTAGGGGAAATAGTACAACAGTTTTCAAAAAAATTTAATAAGGTATATCATGTAATTCCTGTTGATATAAGGCCACCCCCAGGATTATCCCTTTTGCATTACCCAGATTCCTTCGATCCTGAGATGACATTCCAATTAAGAGAAAGGAGAACTGCAACCCTTGAATAATGAAAAAGATTTCAGTTGATGTGGAATATAACTTGTTGAATATAAAGGCAAAGTTAAAGGCAAAAGAGAAAAATAGAATGGAAAAAGAACATTTGGTATCTTCAAAAATTAAACTAGATATTCTGACCAACACAGTCAATGAGATGATGCAAAGGATTAGAAGAAAAGATGAGCTTGTTTTTCAAAGACCACATGTGACAATAGTTCCAGAACAGACAAGGATCAATGTCCCCAAACACTTTTCATTTCATCCTTGGTACCATGGTTTGGATAATGATTCTTCCATGTATTCAATTCACAACGTAGTCAAAGATGAAGCTCCATCTCAACTTGCAGAGGAACAACCAGCTAATATGATGTGCATGTTTGATGAATTTTCTTACCTAGATAATCTACCCAAGTATGATCGGTATGATGATAATTATGTGGTTGAAAAAGATGTTGATTGTTCAAAGTAATCAAAAGCATGCCATTGGCAGGAAGAAGATCGGTTATAGATCAGATACGACAATCAACCTTTGCATAACAATCATGATAGTGATGAGGAAAATTTCAACGTAAGGGGAAAATCTTTGCCCTTGTTTTTCTCTTCTTTTCAATTTTTGAGAGAAAATTGTAAGCAAGTTGTCAATAATAGGGAGGGAGAATGTTCTGATCAATCAGTTGAAGATGCCATTGATGATATGCAGGTTGTTCTAAACCCAAAATTGCATCCCTTGACCTACATTGATTTTCAAATTCCAAATGAAAGCTTAGAGCCTGAGACAAATTATGATTTAATCGAAAATAACTTTGTACCATTAAGATTTAATTCATTTCAGTTTTTTAAAAAGAATATTGAGTATGTGATAAAGAATAAACACATAGAAAATCAAGAATTTTCAGTGGAACCAATGTATCAGTCATCTCAATTTCTACAGGATCCAATATCTAATGTGTTGGATGACTTGTGTTGTCAAAGTCATTTTCCATAATTCAGATATGGGCTAAAAAGATGTTATGATATTGACATGATCAGGCAGTCAACTTCATTGTATTTTTCAGCAGGAGTGTCATTACAAATCCCATCAGAACTTTTGCGGCCATATCAGGAATTTTTTGAGGATCTAGACAACATAAATATAGTACCAAATCATGAGGCTAAATTGGTTGAATTTGAATATCAAGAAATGGGTCAGGTCTATATTGATCCTATGACTATCTATATGGAGAAATTCATCACTGCAGAGCCCCAATCCATTTCCAGCATTTCTTTTGTTTTTAATATTTACCAATTTCTTTGTGGCAAAGACTAGGCTGACAATTACTCTCAAGTACCCTTAATATATTTAGTTTTGAGTTTTGTGAAAAATAGTGAAGGAGTTAAGGTATTATATCGAATTTTTGAATGGTTATATTGGATATTTCACATTGATTAAAACCAAGCATTCAATGTTAGAATAGGATTGTACATAAATAAGCTTACTAGGTAAGCATCTTTTCAGCGGTCATTTTTGGAGTGTGCAAATAAGCTCCGGATTGTGAGCACTTTTCCAACATTTTTGTCAGTTTAGTTCAGATTTTGGTATGAAGACCAATTTTATGCTTAAGGTCAGTCACCGAGGATCAGAACAGATGCAGGTTGCAGAATAAAGTTTTTGGGATCAACCCAACGGATAAGGAACTTGTCTACGTGTTCAAATTTCTATGGTTTTTGACACCTCTCGAAAGAGTTGCCATCCCCAAGTGGAGCCTACGTTGGGGTTCTATAATCATAGGCTATTTATTTCTATAATTATCTGTTTGGCATTGGTCTCGTGATGAAGACATCTGGTTTATCGACTACAATTGATTTCACTTCTCCCTTCATCCATTTTTCCTAATCCTCCATCACCCTGCTACATCATTCATCCACCTCTGTGACACTCAGTTCCTTGTCCTTTTGTTCCATTGAGTACATCTCACCTGCCACTCATCCCTACATAAACCAAACTTAGGATAAACAAAAAAATGTAGATTAATAAAATTAGATTAGACTTATTAATAATTAATTAATAGTTAGTTGTTTAAGTTAGTAATTAGGTTAGTGTTTGATTAATTTAAAAACAATATAAAAATATATAAAACAAAATATAAATATTAAATAAAACATATAAAAATAATAATAAAAAACCATATATAAGATAAAACATAAAATATAATAAAATATAAATAAAAACAAATTACAACATAACATAAACACGGAATAATAAACAAATAAAAGAAAAGAAAAAAAACAATATTAAAAAACATAAAAACTAAAAATTAAACTATCCTAAAGTTTACTAGCCACTCACGCATGCATCCCGTACAACTCGGACCCCCCCCCACTTCCTCACGTCCCATCAACACCTTGGGGATCCAAGTTGGTGGTATTGGGTGGGACAAGTGTCACCTCCTGGTGACCTCGTACCCCCCCTCCCAATACCACTTACCACCTCAGGGGGGGTCCGAGCAAAATCACTCTACCCTCCAAAGTCGCCCTTCTGAAAAGTGAAAAAATCGCATTTTTGCGAGTTCAACCAGTCTTTTTCCGAGAATGATTCCACGAAAAAGGAGACAGATTTTCAAAAATAGAGAGAGATTTGTGTTCAACATGGGATGAATAACAAAAACCTATTCCATATTTTTCACAGGTTCCACCAATTGTGAGAATCGAAGCCATCTTTCAGCCTCATTTTTCAGATTTTCGTTTTTTTTTGTTTCAATCCTGATTTTGCGGGAGTTGTTTCGGTGAGCTGGAGATGAAATTGGAGAAACCAAAGGAAGTTGTTTCTCCATAAAAACTCATATACAATAACAACATTCATTTTTTAGACAGGTTTCACCTTTTAAGAGAAACAAATGTTTGATTTGACCCCATTTTTGCAGTAGTTCGACCCGTCTTTCATGCCGGACAGTTCCAGATTTCATGGGGATTTATTGCTATTTTTGGATAAGGTGGTTGAATTCAACCTCCTGATCCTGGGGAGAGTCTGTTCCATATATTGTAATAAATCAAATGCACAATGGTTTATTGTTGAGCTCTTGATTCATGCCCCACAGGGGATACTTTGTAATTTTCCAGATGACTTTCCAGAAATAAAAATTGTATCTGTAGAATTCTTGTGTTAGACTCCCTGGTGATGTTTTTCCTCTCTGGGTAATTGTTTTCTTACTTTGTTAATCCACCCATATTTTTCCCTAATCTAATCATTAAAATAAATATTAAGAACATAATTTGTTTTTGTGCTATGTTTCTGGTCTTTTAATGATCTGCATGTTTTCATTTGAAGTTGAGCATAGGAATTCTTAGTTGCTTCTCTACTTGATGGAATTTGCCTTATATTCCTCTCCTTCACTTTCATTTGATTCAATTTGATCTAGCATTATTTCTATCCTTCCTTGTGGAGACAATCTAATACGTCTGAGATAGATTCATTTTTGGAAAAGGTAGACCCCATGGCCCAATGTAAATTCGAGTTTTCAATCTCCCGAACATACCAAATCCATAAAAAAACCCATGTACAGTATATCTAGCCTAATATCCAATATAAAAAAAGTTAAATCATATAGAGAGATCCCTCTCTGAGTCTTGGGGTGCTAGATCCTTGACTCAAAGTAGTTTTTTGGTTACCCCTGTCGATTTCCTCCTCAGCCTGGGAAATTACAGGGAGTTAACACTTCTGATGAAGAAAGTGAAATCGCATGTTGTTTATTACAAATCCAAGTGATAGGTCCTGAACCAAGGTTGAAAACATAACCTGTAGTAGACTTATGATCATCAGGGTCATCGGCCCAATCTGAATCAGGGAAACAAACCAATAAAGGAGTCCCCCTTGAGCTATAATGTATCCCAAAGTGAACTATAGCACGAACATAGTGAAGTATCCTTTTAGCTTCTTTCTAGTGACTTTCATGGGGTGTTTTCATATATCAGGCAACAAGACCAACAATAAAGGAAATATCAAGATGGGTATGAGTCAATTATAAGAGGCTACCAACTAACTGACAGTACAGGGTGGCATCAACTTTAGGAGAAGTAAAAGTGGAATTAATATTGACTCCAGACTGGAAGGGATAAGGGGTCAATTTACAATCATCCATGTGAAAGCGATGAATAAGGTCACAAGCATACTTAGACTAGGAAATAAAAATTCCTTCATTGGTTTTCAAAACTTTGAGGCCAAGGACATAGTGAAAAAAACCTAAGTCTATCATTTCAAATTTTTTATTAAGGTTGGTTTTCACATGGTTTAAAAGTTTTGAGTCACTACTAGTAAGGATAAGGTCACCAACATAAAGGACAAGGATTATGAGCTGGATTCCTACTTTCTTGGTATAGACATTAGGATCAAAATGGCATCTAGAGAATCTGGTGTCAATAATAAAGTTGTCCATTTTGGCATACCAAGCTCAAGGAGATTTATTAAGACCATAAAGAGATTTCTTAAGGTGAAAAACAAGGCTAGAGTCATTCTAGACATAACCAGGAGGTTGTTCCATGTAGATTTATTCTTTCAAATCTTTGTGCAAGAAAGCAGATTTAAAATCCATCTGATGGACCTGCCATTCATGTGAGGCAACAAAGGAAAGAACAAGGTGGATGGAATTCAATTTGGCTACAGGGGAAAATGTTTCATTATAGTCATTTCCTTCAACTTGAGAAAATCCTTTGGAAACTAACCAAGCTTTGTGTCTTTCAACACTTCCATCTGATGCATACTTAGTTATGTAGACCCATTTACATATGACAAGTTTTGTTCCTTTTGGAAGAGGTAAAAGATATGAAGTATCATTTTACATTAAAGAATGATATTCTTCATTCATTGTTGGATCCCAATATGGATGACCTAAATCTTCTACAAATCTCTATGAATCATGAGTCTCTAAAACTTGAGCCAAAATAGAAGTGGCTCACTGGAACTTTGAACGTCTTTGACGTTGATCTGAAGGATCACTGACAAGACCACCAGTTGCTTCTCATGTTGAACAAGCCCATCCAGGAAGCGGTGGAACTAGTGTTGTTTTAGGTTCAAAGGACTCATCTAGAGGAAATTGAGTAGGCAGAGTTGGATTTTTATCCTCACTTGATCCAAGTGGACATTGGTGGCCACCCACCTATTCCAACTGGCTCCTCATGTCCATTTTTTATTCAAAACGTCTTTATGTACTTCTTTATAATTGTGAGTTCTACACTTTTTGGGTTGTCTAAAGCCTCACACATTCTCCAGGTGGATACGGGTGGCCTCTCGCCTAATGCAACTAGCTTATTTTGTATGTTTTCATGTCATCACATATTGTTGTACTTCCAGGGATTTTTTGGGGCCCTAAACGTTATTTTCTTGAATCGCCACAGTCAGACTATAGACGAAGTCATAGTCTGATGGAGGAATGTGTATTTCTCTTAAAGACCTTTCCAACGTGCTATCACATGCCTAAAACATAGGTCGTATGAAAAATTTTCAACACTAGGAAGTTGAGGTACCAAATTACACCAACTTACCCATAGGGCCCACATGAATTTTAGCATTTCACCTTCTAGGATTAGGTTTTTGGATGTCTATGGTTTTTGAATTCATGATTAATATGAAAAGGGCCTATGGAACCTCATTGTAATCCATTCTTATCATATGGATGTACATAGCAGCCACATCTCTTCGCAGAGATAACTACCACCATTCGGGCAAGTTTCAGTTATGCAGTTTTACAGTTTCAGCCTATTTCATTATTTAATAGAAGATATTGTTCACTGAATATTGTGTTATTCTTCCTATATATGTTTTTATTGTATTTAGTCTATTAATCATTTTGTTCCTCTCCTAAACCTGGATCATTGGTATCAGAGCGTTTTGCTCTTCATTTATTTTTCTTTGTGCATGTCCCCGACAAGGTATGGATACAAGAAGTTGGGACTCGAACCAATCGATCCATTACTAGATCGATCGCTCTGAGCCCAACAACAACCCATGGGAGACAAAAAATAAATATGATGGAGAAGGATATCTTATTAAAATGTTGCTCAAGGAATCCCTGGTGCGACAAAGGAATGAAATGATGGACAACTTCATGCATATCCTTCGAGGGTTCCCCATGGGAGAAGCATCTTCATCAGGAAGCCATGCAACCCTCTTCAAGGTAAAGGTAAATTTTGATATTCCATTATTTGAAGGAATGATAGATTTAGATGATGTAGATAAATGGTTGAATCTACTCGAAGGATATTTTTCGGTCCACAATTTTTCTGATCAGGAAAATATCACTTTTGCACTCCTCAAGGTCATTCCCCATGTTAAAGACTGGTGGGATACTTACTTTGAGAAAAGGGTCATGGAGGAATCTACAATTTTGTGGTGACCCCTACATGGGATTCCTTTCGGGACACCATTAAAGAACAATACTACCATGTTGGAAGCTACGAGGACTAGTACAACAAATGGACCACCCTATGTCAAGAAAGGGACTAAACAGTACCAGACTTCACCAATATTTTCCATACCCTCCGCACCAAATTGGGTATCAAATATTCTAAGTGTCATCTGGTGCTCAAATACCATGGTTTTTTTCATATATACATTCAAACAGAAATGGATTTCCTAGACATTGCCTCATTGGGCACAACTTATAGATACACTGTCAAGATCGCACAAAAATTTAAGCAAAAACGATGAGAGTTTGGATCTGCAAACCCCTCACAGCTGAAGCAGGGAAAATGCAACCCTAACCCACATAGTCAGGGACCAAGTTGAAATGGCCACCCTCAGGACAATTCTTCCAAGCTGCAACACAAGAAGGTCAATGAGAAGATGAAGAAGGACGTGGGAAAATGGTGTGAGTACCATAAAATTCCTTGGCACAATCCCGACGAATGTCTCTCCAAGTAGTCCCTCATGGCTGAGTTGAAGGCTTTCAAGTCAAAGGTCGATTCTGATTTTGAGTCAAATCTTGAAGGAGGGAACCAAATTATCAATTTTGAACCCAATGCCACAATCGCCACCACCAAATTCCGGCCAAGCAAACCAGAAGAACCAGAGGAAGGGGAACACCTATTTCACTCGCAGACGTGGGTCAAGGGAGATCTGATTCACTTCATTGTTGACAACGGTATTCAAAAGAACCTGATTTCAACAGAGGTCATCAAGCGGCTGAACCTGCCAATGAAACCACACCCACAACCCTACACCATCAGCTAGCTTCGTCAAGGAAGAGATATTTGTGTCAGCCAACAACGTCATCTACCCTACAGCATCAATCCTTTCAAAGATGAGGTATTGTGTGATATTTATCCCCTTGAATTTTTTGATGTTCTTTTAGGAAAACCATATTTGTGGAAGCATCATGTTGTGTATGAGTCTAGACCCTGGAGTGTTATTATTACTTTGGGTAGACAATTGTACAAGATCCCAGAGGTTGCACTACCTACTACTATTTCTTTAATCTCTTCTAAGAAATGCAATAAGGTCATTTCACAGACCGGGAAGTTCATCTTTTTTGTGATATTTTCTCACAGTAAGAAGAAGGTCACTGACATCTCTGTGGCCTCTACACAACGCCTCTCTTTGCAGCAGAATCAAGTGGACGAGATTGTGGAAGAATACAGAGACATATTCGTCTCACCTACAGGGGTACCAACACACTTCCAAGTCAAGCATCCAATTGATATGACCCCCGACACACCTCTACTTAATGGACCAGTCTATCAGTTGTCGCTGATGGAGAATGATGAAATAATGTGTCAGATCCAAGATCTTCTTCAAAAGGGGCACATCAGACCCAGCTCATCCCCTTGCGAAAGCTCAATTTTACTAGTGCAGAAGAAGGACGTGACTTGGGAACTCTGCATTGATTAGAGAGCCTTAAACAAAATCACAGTCAGGAAATGCTACCCCATTCCCAAGATTTATGACCTTCTTGACCAACTCAAAGGGGAAAATTTCTTCAACAATATTGACCTGAAGTCTAGCTACCATGAGGTTCCCATCGAACCAACTGATGTCTGGAAGACAACCTTCAATTCTAAATAAGGTCTCTATGAATGGCTAGTCATGCCCTTTGGCTTAAAAAATGCACCAACCACTTTCATGAGGTTGATGGACGATGTATTGAGACCCTTCACCAACTCATTTGTGGTATTATATTTGTATTTCATCCTCATCTTTAGCAGAACATGGGAGAATCACATGCGGCATATTCAATAGGTTTTGAGCACTCTGCGACAACACAAGATTTTTTCCAACTTGGAAAAATGTTATTTTGGCATGAACAAGGAATAATACCTAGGCTACATTGTTTATGAGCATGGGTTACATGTTTATCTAGCTAATATCCAAGTCATCCATGACTTCCCATCCCCGACCACACTAACCGAGCTTCAGAGCTTCTTAGGACTTGCTAATTTTTGCAGACGGTTCATGTTGGGATTCTCCCATATTGCTTGGGCCCTCAGCCAAGTGACCAAGGGAATTGGTAGGGCCAAGTTCGTATGGGGGAAGGAGAAACAAAGAGCATTCAAATATTTGAAACATCATTTATGCTCAACTCCAACACTCTCCTTTCCTGATCTACAACACCCATTTGAGATTGAGACTGATGCATCTGACTATGTTGCGGGTGCAGTTCTCACTTATCATGGTCATTCAGTGGCATACCATATTGAGACACTCTCCGATACTATCTGGAAATACCTCACCTATGACAAGGAAATGTATTCCATTGTACAAGCCTATCGTTAATGGAAACATTACATTCTGGGGAAATAGATTATCATACACACTGATCACACGCCTCCGTAGTTCATATAGACACAGGGAAAATTCCAGAATGACCGCCATCAGAAGTGGTCCACCTACCTGCAGCAATTCCATCTCAACATCAAGTACAAGATAGGTATCTCCAATTTTTTCACCATATGCCTCAGTCAGCCTCCTGTGGCTACACTTACCACTGTGCTCCATTCCTGTATACATGCAACATCAGAGTGGCCCCAACTCTACCAGCAAGATCCAGACTTCACCACCACATATCACGCTTGGGTATAGGCACCACTGTCATTTATTTTTACATTCAGAATAAACTCTTATGCCACCTAGGCTATCTCTATGTTCCTACAAGCAAGCGTGCAAAGATGATTTGGGAATCCCACTACAGTCGGGTGGCAGGACATTTTGGTGTAGAGAAAATTGTGGTCGCTCTTCAGAAACTTTTTTATTGGCCAAAAATTTGACAGGATTTCACCAAATATATCATATCTTGCACTTCCTATTCCATTACCAAGTCAACCATCAAGAAGAAAGTCTTATACACCCCTCCTCCTATTCTCGAGAAGTCATGGGAATCCATCTCTATGGATTACATGTCTGGTTTGTCATCCACCAAGCATGGAAAAGACTGCATGTTTATGGTCATTGATCAGTTTTCGAAGATGTCCATCCTCATATCCTATAAGAAGAATGTCACAGTGGTAGATACTGCCAAGATCTTCTTCAAATGAGTTCAAGTTCAGTTTGGGATACCACATACCATCATCTTTGACCAAGACAATAGGTTCCTTAGCATCTTTTGGTCAATTCTCTGGTCTTTGTTGGACACCAAGCTCACAAAATCCACTTCTTTCCATCCGCAAACCGATGGCCAAACCGAGGTCATCAATTGGATGATTGTGTGAATCCTACACATGTACAATTCTAAGCATCCCCATACATGGGATGAGAGTCTCCCATATGTCCAACATAGTTACAACAGGGCTCTCCATAGTTCCACCTGCCATAGCCCATTTCAGGTAGGTCTGGGATTCCAACCCTTGGGACCCATTGATGTTGAACTTCCTCTAGCCACCACACAGGAAAACTCTTCCCCTGATCATTCTGCGATCGAAAAAGCCACTATATTCATTGAGAAAATCCAACACATCCGCCAACAGGTCTAGGAGATTTTGCAGAAATCCAATGCTAAGTAAAAGAAGAACCATGATAAACATAGGGTCCACACCAGTTTTAGGTTGGTGACAAAGTCTGGTTACATTTTCAAAAGGAGCATCTCACTCGGCCCCATTAGAAGCTTCACCCACTTCGTTATGGGCCTTACACTATCACCAAGGTTGTGGGTAGTAATGCTTTTGATCTCAACACTTCACCCTGCATCGAGTATTCAATGTGGACCTCCTTTGACCATATTTTCCACCACTACTGAACACCTCTTATATCTTCGAACAATTGACACCAACATAGCTCAACCCTGACTGCATGGAACAAGCATTCATCGATCAGATATTGGACACACAGGTCAAGGGCACTCACCAACAATGAATCCATCTTTATCGGGTTTTCAAGGCAGGGAAACTCCTACACCAAGGCAAGTGGCTCACCCATGGCCAAATCCAGCAGAAGTTCCCTCACCTAATGGGGGAATTCAATGAAATGGAGACCATTTATTCTTAAGGGGGGAGTATTGATCCAGGTGGATATTGTTGGCCACCCACCTATTCCAACTAGCTCCTCGTGTCCATTTTTTATTCAACATGTCTTTCTATACTTCTTTATAATTATGAGTTATACACTTCTAGAGTTGTCTGGAGCCTCACACATTCTCCAGGTGGATATGGGTGGCCTCTCACCTAACCCAACTAGCTTATTTTGTATGTTTTCATGTCAGCACATATTTTTGTAATTCCAGGGATGTTTTGGGGACCTAAACATTTTTTTCTTGACTCTCCACAACTAGACTTTAGACGAAATCATAGTATGACAGTGAAATGTGTAGTTCTCTGAAAGACCTTTCCAACGGGCTATCACGTGCCTAAAACAGAGTTTGTATGCAAATGTTATGACCCTAGGAAGTTGAGGTACCAAGTTACAACAACTTACCCATGGGGCCCACATGACTTTTGGTGTTTCACCTTCTAGGGTTAGATTTTTGGATGTCTAGGGTTTTGGCATTCATGAGTAATATGAAAAGGGCCTCTGGAGATTTATTGTAATCCATTATGCTTAGATGGATGCGTGTAGTGGCCACATCTCTTCTCAGAGATAGCTACCACCATTCGAGCAAGTTTCAATTTTACAGTTTTACAGTTTCAGCTTATTTCATTATTTAATAGAAGATATTGTTCACTAAATATTTTTGTTATTCTTCCTATCTCTGTGTTATTATATTTAGTCTGTTAATCAGTTCGTTCCGCTCCTAAATCTGGATCATCATTGTCATCATTTGAAAAAGAAACTAGAATAGGAACAGAAGAAGGCACAAACATCAAAGATGGCTCACGGGCCGAAGAAGGCACAATCGTCGAATTAGGATCATAGGCCAAGAGATTTTCATCAAATTTAGTATCTCTTTTAATAATAATTTCATTACAATGTGGTTGAAGAAGTCTATAACCTTTGACATCTTCAGAATAACCAACAAATATACACTTCTCACTTTTAGGCTACAATGCTTTCCTTTTCTCATTAGGAATGTGAGCCCATGATATACTACCAAATACATGGAAGTGACTTACATCTAGTTTAATTTTAGTCCAATATTCTTCTGATTTTATATTTTTAAGAGCCTTTGTGGGAGTGGGATTGACTATGTAATTTTCACAACTGATTGCGTCCACCCAATACTTTAGACTTAATCTCATAGATTGGATCATATAATTAGCCATTTCTTTTAATGTGTGGTTCTTTCTCTCGGCAACACCATTTTGTTGTGGTGTATATGGAATAGTGTGTTGCATTTGGATTCCCTGTGTAGTGCAGTAACTTGTAAAAATATTTTTCACATATTTTCCTTCGTTATTTGTTCTTAACTTTTGAATTTGATGTCTAGATTATTTTTCTACAAGGGCCATGTAGGCCAAAAAAATTGTCAAAAACTTCGCTCTTAAGTTTTAAGAAGTAAACCCAAGTATGTCTGGAAAAATCGTCAATGAAAGTTAAGAAATAATTGCACCTAGAAAAAGGAGAAGAAAGTGAACCACACAAATCACTGTGAACAAGATGCAAAGGGCTCGAGTCGTGCCAAAAGGCATGTTTGTCAAAATTGTCCTGATGATGTTTGTCAAGAACACACTCGGCATAAACACCATCTTTGCATGAAACAGGAGGAATACCAGTCACCATCTGTTGATTACATAGTTGTTGCAATGAGCGATAGTTTAGATGACCAAACCGCTCATGCCAAAGTTTTCTCAAGTCATCACTATGAGCAAAAAAAAATTGATGAAAAATATGATGACCCAAAGTTGTCAAATGTGTACAACCTGGTAATATCATCATCAATTCCAATTGCAAGAACATGCTTAGGATCTTTTAGATCCTTGATTACAACTTGGTGAGGTGAAAACTCTATGATTTTACCTTCACCTGAATGAGTGATTTGATATCCTGATAGAAGATTACAAGAGAGACTTGGAACACATAATACATCATTAAAATGACCATTATCTACTTGACCTATTCCAGATCCTACAACACTAAGAGATCTATCATCACCAACAAATATTGTATTGGTGTTACATTCATTTAGAGAAGAAAATATGTCTTTATCCTTAGCCATATGATAAGATGCTCCATAATCAATAAGCCACTCATCAGAAGAAGAAGTAGAAGTTGTATTAAATAAGAAACTAGAAGCGGAAAGTGCATGTCCATGAGAAGAATAACAAGAAGTAGAATCAATACTAATGTTGTGCTTATTCATTGTTGCTTCTAAAGTTGTCATCTTCTTGAAACATTTTTACTCATCATGACCATATTTATCACAAAAGTTGTAATGTTTGTCAATCTTATTATTTTTATATTTTGCTCCTTTGTCACCATTAGGAGCTGATGATGCCTGAGTGGGTTTGGAACCCTTATATTGCTTGTTGTTGTAGAAATGTTGTTGCTTCTTGGGATACTTGGGTTTATCTTTCTGTTGGGAAACTAAGGCTTTGTTAGAGGTACCTGCAGTGTTGACTACTCCAAGTTGTACAAGATTATCTTCCTCTCTAATCAAAGCAGCACAAAAGGACTCAAGAGTGGGTTTTTGATAAGCTTTCCCTATAGCCTCTCTCATGGCATAAAAGTTAGATACAGATATAGAATGTGCACTACCTATCTTAGAAAGAATAGGATAGATGCAACACTCTTCCTTCATTTTTATCTCACATTCTTCACATAAAATTCTGAGTGTTTTAAACTTAGATAGAGAGTTGCCAAGGAAAGAAAAAACACTTGGAATTAAGTTCAATACTTTATTTTCTAATTATTTTTCTCGAATAATATTGAGTTTACCAAATACAGATTCAATATTTTCCCAAGCTTCTTCGGGATCATTAATTTCGTTAAGGTGGAACCTTAAATTAGGAGAGATGGACATTTTGATTAGTCCACATGCTTCATCACTCCTATTAGCCCATTTGACTTGCTTATCATCATCAGTGGGTTCTTTTTTCTTTCCCAAGGTAATCTAGTACAATCCTTCACTTCTTAATAAATCTTCCATATGAGATTTCCATTGGAAGTAGTTGGTGCTAGTAAGCAAGAGATTACTTGTAGAAGTCGTATTAAACATGCAGATAATATGGATTTAAAAATTGAAACTGATGATCTAGATGGAAAGATATTGAAAATTTATGCATTTAAAAAAAAAACAACACTGAAAACAGACTTCGGATCTAAGATTTATGCCCTTTTAAAAAAAGCATAAATGGTAACCAAAGGACCATGTGATAGTGTAAGTTGTTAAGTGACCCACTTTTATAAAGAGAAGTGGGGATCACTTTTACAATGAAGTTACTTTATAAAAGAAAAGTTGCATGCAAAATAAATAACTCTAAAATAAAATATTAAACTTACTTATAGTGATTCACTATTATACTTGAAGTGAAATACACTTTACAATTTTAGCATGATTTTTTTCAAAAAAAAGTAATAGAAGAGAGACTTGAACTCAATACCTCTTACTTAATAAGGCATCTTTTAACCAAATGGTCTAGCAAAAAATATTGTATTTTTTAGGAAGAGAATTGGAGGTGGTGTTTTTGTTGTTGTTGAAGATGACCTTGGAGATTGTGCTAAAAAAAAACTCTTTTCACACAAGAAAACATTTTGTTTATCGATGACAACAAGGGTTAGATCTCGGTTAGCTTACTCGAAAGATGCACCTTTTCCTATCTGTTTCTGATTTTCCGAGATTTCATAGGGTGCAGAGCAAAGAGAAAATTCAGATCTAAAAGAGTAGAAGCTTAGAAATAAATAATATAAAACCAAAATGATACTCTGCAAAAAAATTTAAAATGTGTATTCAGGCTTTATACCTCCGGATCTGACTGAAATGGTTGTATCTTGGGCAAATGGAAACTTTTTTGAGTGAAATGAAAAGTGTTCTTGACTTAAACGAGTGCTTTGGACACAATGGAATAGTCCTATAAGCCCAAAAATGTACAAAAATGACATAATATGGAGATGAGGAAACCAACTTCACAATCTCGATCTACAACAAGAGAGGGTCTTCAAACAGTCTCTGATACCTTGCTCAAAAACATAGGTATTCCAAGAGAGGATGAAAAACTTCAGTAACCACTCACATAACCAGATCAAAGATCAACACACTGATATTTTCACATGGTAAAACCCCTATAGGGAAACATTGACGGTCCCATCCAACGCGGCCACTTGGAGCAGTTTATTAATGCAAAAGAAAAAGACTACAATTGATATTACAAAATATTTTCTCACAATCAATCATCAACAAATGACCCTCCATGCTCTTTAAATAGATATCATGGACCAATCGTGTGTTAAGCCACCGATCAATGGTCGTTAAGATCGAGGAGAATATGAACCCTCAGATCACTCTATGTCAGGAACATATCATGACCGTCAGATTTCCTAACTACAAATGCATACTAATGAATACTAAAGAAACACACTAAGAAACACACTTTTACCTAATGACACATTAGACCAAGTAGATCTTAACTAACTCCTAAGTGTCTAAATATCCTAACAATTTCTGAGTAAAGTTGCATGATAGATGCTCCCACGCATGGCAATCTTCTTGAGTGAAGGTGCAGGGTTTTGTTATGAGTGGAGGCATGGGATGGATGCACAATGATAGGAGAGTTTCTTTTTACAAAACACAGAGGACAACAAAGGGAAAATCCAGGGTGAATTCACATCTCTAGGACAAGTATTTATTAATTCGCTAAGCAAAAAAAAAGACAAAACGTAGAGGATACTCATTTTATAAAATCGATGAGGGAAAAAAAATATCAAGTGATACACATGGTTATAAATTTTTTGAAGGAAATAAAATCTCAGATGATACACATGGTTATAAATTCACTGAGGGAAAGAAAGGATGTGAAGCGGTCTTTTATTTGCATCTGTGTTAAATAAATTTTCAAGATGTCTTTCACATTCACAAAACATACTTGAGGTGCCATAATTTAGACAGGGACAGAATGCTTATTAATTTATCTGAACAACATCTTAAGGTGAATTATACAGTAATACATCAGTCGCTCTTATTATCGCTCTTATTATTAGATGAATGCTATAGTGAGAACAAGGGAAAATTATTAATGCTCTTGTATTAAATGAATGTTATAGTGAGAACAAATGAAAAATATTATATTTTTTGTATTAGATGAATGTTATAGTGAAAACAAGGGAAAATTATTATCACTCTTGTATTAGATGAATGATACAGTGAGAACAAAGGAAAAATATTATCACTCTTGTATTAGATGAATGCTACAGTGAGAACAAGGGGAAAATATTATTGTTCTTTTTATTATATGATTGATACAGTGAGACAAGGAGTGTGTCCCACTATGAACGGAAGTAAGGAAAATGAAATCATGTGCCCTATGTTTACACAAGTGATTTCATAAGAAGATAATTGTATCTCATTATCACGGTGGAAAAAACAATGCAGAAATCTGAAACATACCCATGCAAAACCAAAATCATGTATGTAGTTTATTGATCAAAATTCTTTAGGAAGTAAACAAACATAGCTCATACAGGTCCAACCTAACAAGTACCTAGCATGGACAGTTACGAAAAGAGATTTTGCATACACCAGTGAAAATTCTTGCACTAGTAAATTACAGAGTAAAAAAAAAAATTAAAACTCTAGCACAGTTTAATTTCAAATAATACAAATCACATAATACTCCAAGTAATAGCTGCCAATAGAACTAAGGCCTATATATTGGATGTGATGGTGCGCTCATATAATTTGTTCTAATACAATTTGATATTAAATTCATTGATAGTTCATGGTGATTTTCAATTAAACTCATTACAATCAATCTTATCAAAAATTACCCATCTAAAATAGATTACTGTAATTGACAACGTAGGAATGGAGATGTTCTTCCGCACCGATGCTTCATCCAAACTCCTGCTCTCTAATATTTGAGACTTCACAAGTACCTCCCACCCAACACTGGGGGTAGTCTTCTTCCCACTTATCCCCCTGAGCCGCAAAGAGGCCAGGCACACACACAACTAGAAATCCTCTAGCTCTCAGCTTGTCTCGCAAGGTAGATCCACCACTCTCTCTCAAGCTAGGTATCCCAACTCTCACAAGTAAAACCAGTCAAAATTTCTACAACATAACCTTACTCATGACCAGTTTGATTTATCTCTGAACTTAGCCATTTCTTTTATAGAATTTTCCCACACTTTCACAATTAATTCATTTTTAAATTAAAATAATTTATAATTATCTCCCCCATACACTTTTCATCATTTCCCCAATATGTACAATAAAAACCACATTTTATTTTAATAAAAAATAATTTCCCTCACCCATCCTAAAAGCGCTCATATAATCACTCCTAGTTGTCCCTGTATTCCCTTTATTTCCAATTAATGACTAACACCTTTCTAAAACTGAGTTGAGTTAAAATAGGAATCTTCTCCTAGTTAGACTATTGTTAACTAGACTCTAGATTCCTTTCTATGTGTACCCATTCCTTTATCTTTATTCAATGTTTACTTTAAATTCCAATTCGGTAATTACTTGCACAAATGTGTATTAAATCACTCTTTAGATTTATTTTATTTTCATTGCTTTCTTAATTGATTTATTTCATCCCCTCATTATTTAATTTATAAAATTAGTTTTTAGTCTTCTCACTAACTTAAAATTAGGCTTAGTTAAATTTTTATTTGCATAAGATTAGACCCTTAGGGATTATGATTAATAGATTCATTCTTTAATTAATTAATTAATCAATTAATTAATTCAGCAATGCTCAAGATTTTACAAGGTTTAACATTCGCTCAAAGTTTTATAGGCCATCTAGATTCATTGACTCACCTTTTTTTTAGTTCTTAGATGTTCCCTTCAAGACACACTCTATGCTCCAAGGGTGCCACTCGTCTTTGATTCAAATTTTTAATTACGTGACGTGCCCTTCAAGATGCACTCTTTTCTCTAGGGGTGCCACTCACCTTTGACTAGTTTTGGTAGTTTTCCAGCCCCTGGAGTCAACACTCCATTCGGGTGACTTGTGAGAGACTAAGAGATTCTAAGGAATAAGGACCATGCCTTATTGTGCACCCCTTAGAATATTCGTGAGTGATTGTCTCATTCTTCCCTCTTGGCATCATGGACCTCTCTAACTACGTAATAATTATACTACAATTTGATCCATGATGAGAGTGTTAGTAGGCTATGACAGGGATGTTGCCACATCTCTCCCTTAATATTTGGTTTTTTTGCATGGCCCCTTTACTCCTTATGTGAGCCATATTAGCAAGCAATCGTCAGCCTTGCATCCATCAACGAAAAATTTCCAATGATCCATAAAAAAAATCATAATATAATCGATCATATGTCGCATATGCATAAATGAAATACTCAAGCCAATACAATCCACTCCCTGACTCAATATGGAGTCCAAGGAGGTCCAGTGATGTCATCGACATCCTCAATCTATCAAGTGTCCTGCACACTCGAGTGAAACCCATCAATATCATATGTCAATACATAGATATCAAACAACATAAATCATAATCCATCATCATCATCATAAGAATCCATAAGTGAAACAAATAACCATACACTATAACCGGATCATTTGCACATAATTGTTCTCAAAGAATAAGTCAATATCATGTGCTTGCAAGAGAGGGATGTTACATAATATGTCTAATGAACGATCTATGCAATTATAGTTTCAATTTTACAATTATAGTTTCAACCATATTCAACTTTGTAATTTATAAAAATAAGCATGATAATGATAACCATATTATAACAAACATAAATAACATCTAAAATACACATTAATTTTCGCTATCTAACATCATCTAATTATATATACCTCTAGCACATATAAATGTCATTAACTAGCTAATACACATATCTAATAATTTAACAATGCATCATCATTGTGATCACATCTAACAAAAGACAAGCATTTTCTAACATCATCATCACAAGCATCATTTAACATACATATTTAACATACACATCTAACAAGCATCATTTAACATACACATATATCAAGCACATTTAACATTAAGCATATCTAAAATGACCTAAAAATGTACACATCAACATCAACATATAAATTAATTAAGTATATCATCATGATCAACAGGAAAAATGCACATCTAATGAACAATGTTATAACATACTCATCTATCAATAACATTTAACAAACATATATAACGTGACATAACAATATACACATCAACATCAACATACAAATTAAGTACTCCATCAACATGATCAATAGAAAACACACACACACACGCATACATATATCATGGGCAAGTCAAATAATTGCTATAACATATCTAGTCCATCCGATGGGAGAATAGGCATATCTACAACAGTAGTGGAGGCTCGGTCTGTAGTGGAAGATGATGGATGATGAATATGCCATGCCTGTTGATCTGAAAAGAACTTTTAAATACTATGGTTGAGTTTTTAAAACATGAGTTCATTAACCATTTAGGAATTTGAAGAAAGAGGAAGAATTAAAGTTTTAACATAGAAGCCATACGAAGATATACAGATCTAGAAATAAGCACAAAAATTATCAAACCATAATAGAAAAAGTTGTTAATGGAGTTCGACAATATTTCCTACGTCTCCAAGCCTTTGTCTCAGTGGGTGAGGATTTCTTATTTCTCTTCAAAGCTTCAAAGGTACATCATAAAAGTGCCAAATGATTACAAACAGATTTGGCTGTGTTATTCTAGATCTCAAGAACCCAATACAACTGACGACACTGAAAATGGATGAACAAAGCTCCCGGAAATGGCCCGCAAAGTTTATCTCAATGATTTCCCTACATAAAAGTGGCTTTGGATTTACAATTCTTTGACATTTCTCCTCTTATAATCCTATCCAAGGATTCCAAGAACCTATGGTTTATATAGCCTTTAATTTGGAACCAAACTCTCAAATTTCTCCTAAGATCTGGCCTCAAAAAGAGCTCCAGATCCTCCAATAATGGCCAAAATCTCTCAAAATTGGATGAAAAATCAAATAAAATCCTATAATATAGTTATAAAACCCAAATTTACCCATATGGTGTGCCAACCCCCTTTACCCAGCCCCCTAATCATGTGGGTGTTGCCATGTGGCCTTGGGCTGGGCACTGACCATTGAACCGTGGTCCTTAGTTGTTGTGTTGGTCATATGGTGGCCACATGACCTGTGGCTAGGCCTCTCCATGCCCTTACCTCCCGATGATAACTCCTGGTCACACACATTGGTCGACGGGCTAGCCTGGCCAACTGGGCGCTATCCCCACAAATTCGTGCCAAAGGTAAAGCAAATGGTCGTAGGTCATATGGTAGCAGTCATGTGGTAAATATTTTGTCGGGGGCTGGGGCTGAGCCCTAGCTCTTTAATATGTTGAATGAACAACCATTCACATTCCAATATAATGTTTAGACTATAGTGGATAATAACTACCATGGGCGAGCTAGTAGCCCGACCCTGCCAAAGCATTCCACCCAGACCGGAGGTCACAAGTTCGACTCCTATGGAGTCCATACAATTTTCCCACAACAACCAACCAATGGAGGGGTGCCACGTGGTAGCCCATGACTAGGCCACGTGGCACCATGTCATTCACCAAGATAAGGACATGTGTCCAAATACCATTCGTCCACTTGTCAGCCATCATCTACCCAGTTAGCGTGCCACTCCTCTTCCATGTCATTGTACGGTTGTACATCCTGTACGGTAAGCTTTCATGTCAGCACTGTACAGACTGTACAGTCAGCGATATCTTTCACACATGACATTTGTTTGAGCCTGTTAAAGTTGCGTTGGGTTCATAACAATGAGGCCTACACACACATCTGTTTTGAAGCGATTCTGATAACTTTGATTTTTAGGCCTTCTTGGACCCATTTTGGTTCATGGATCCATTTTGGATTACACCTCCCAACTAAGACCTTTTGGTCCTCCAAAAGGATACTAACCAGTTATCAAGTGCAGGATAGGCCACCCCACTTGTTCTTTGTCTTTAAACTTTGTCTTGTGCACCTATCACGTCAACATCAATTGCAAAACAACCATGACAACTGACAACATATTGTTAGCCACTTGTACTCTGTCACATCTTATTGAAGCCACTATAACCCATGTTGACAACATTACTAATGATAACATCATAAATATGACTGCAAATGAGCTAATATGTTTGTAATACTTGCACGACATTATCTTATCTTGAAGCAAAGTATGATTGAACTTCCATTATACAATCATCTCATGTTCTTGCTTAAGATCAATTGCTTGATTTGGGACAATAATAGGTGTGTTTCTTGCATGATCTGACTTCCTTAATTGTTCCATTGTTTGAAGAGATTGATTTGCTTTTAAGTGATGAGCATGTACAACATATTCCTTGCATGATTTGATTAAGTGATATTCATTATGTTCCCTATATAATATTGCTTTACAATCATACAAATAAGGACTTCCTAAAACCATTCCACATTCATTGAATGGCACCACATCACACATTACCTCATCCACAAACTTAGATGAAATTTCAAACTTTAATGTTCATTTCTTTGTTATGTGCAATTTATGATTTTTGCTTATCCATTTAAGTGAGTAAGGCTTAGGATGCATTTGAGTGTTTAATCCCAATTGTTTAACCACTTCCTCTGAAATCAAGTTAGATTGAAATCCACTATATATCAACGTGTCGACCTTAGTATGTGTCATAATGAACCTTATGTCAAACAATTTTCTTCTAGAATCAAATCAATCACCAATTTTACCTATCAAACCAACCGCTGTGATTTTAGATTCATCACCCGAATCTGATCCCAAGGTTGTTGGTCATGATGTTGATGAAATTGTTTGCTTCCCTTTCCTCTCTTTGAACCATTTCAATCTCTTCTCGGGATGCAATTGCCAGCAATTGTCATCATCATTCCCTTCTTTCTTGCAATGTTTGCAAGAGAGCTTCTCTTACTTTCTTGCCACTGAATTTTCTTTCTTTTCATTCCAATTCCTTTTGTCCTCTTTTATCAAAGACGATTACCCTCATACACCAACTCTTGTTTTCCCTAACTCAATGTATGTTTCTTGAACAAAAACCTCATCAATATTAGTAGGTCCAAACATAAATACAATATTACGAATATGTGCAGGTAAATCTCCTATATACTTCATAAGAGTTTCTTGGGTATGTAATGGAATGTCTAACATTAATTCCATCTTACGAAATTCATTTGTGTATGCTTGCACTGTTTATCCCTTTCTTAGTTTAATACATTGTCATTCAATTAAAGCCTTCTCTTTATAACCCAAAGGACAAAATTGTTTTCTAAGTGAAAAAACAAAATATTTCCATGATGGAAATAAATTACCCACTTGTTGCATGTCATTTTTCAACTTTCTTTGCCACCAGATGAGTGGTGTGCCTGCAAGTCGAAGTGATGCCAATTTGATTTGAGTTGCCTCATCCTTTATTTGTTGCACACTGCAATAAAAATCCATCTGTCTGACCCAATTATCAAGCCTCTCAACATTGACTTCACCATCATACATGGGTAATTCAAACTTCACATAAAGCTTAAGTAAAGGCATATCATGTTTATGCTTATAGGAATTTTTTCTTGCGGTGGATTTGGAACTTGTACTTGAACAAGAAGAAGTTGATGGAGAAGAAGGGGATAAAGAAGGAGGTTTAGGAGGATCCTCTCCTTATTCACTTTTGTATTTTTAAGATTCACCTAAAATTGGTCTCTTCTGCTCCAAGTAGTCATCATATAAAACCTTTACCATCTCTGACATGGAGAAGAAGATATTTTGAAACTCTATCTCGTTATGAGAAAGTCCCTCTTCTGATGCCATCTCACTTTGAGAAGTTATCTTTATCGATCCAATCTCGGGATTCTCTTTGACAAGATCAACTTCACCATGATTCATCTTTTCCCTGGTAATCATGCAAGCTCAAAAACCAACCATCAACTTGCTTTGATACCACTTGATTCGAAAAAATCTCTTAAAGACTATGGTTGAGTTTTTAAAACATGAGTTCATTAACCATTTAGGAATTTGAAGAAAGAGGAAGAATTCAATATTTAACATAGAATCCATAAGAATATATACATATCTGGAAAAAAGCACAAGAATCAACAAACCATAACAGCAAAAGTTGTTAATGGAGTTCGGCAATATTGCCTACGTCTTTGGGACTTTGTCTCAGTGGGTGAGGCTTTCTTATTTATCTTAAAATATTCAAAAGTACATCATAAAAGTGCCAACTAGATTACAAACTAATCTGGATGTGTTTTTCTAGATCTCAAGAACCCAACAGAACTGACGGCACTGAAAACGGATGAACGAAGCTCCTGAAAATGACCCACAAAGGTGCTCTCCTCAATTGCTTCCCTGCATAAAAATGGCTTTGGATTTACAATTCTTTAGCATTTCTCCTCTTCTAAACCTATACAAGGTTTCCAAGAACCTCTGGTTTATATAGGATTGAAATTGGAAACAAACTCCCAACTTCCCCCCAAGATCTGGCCTCAAAAAGAGCTCCTGATCCTCCAATAATGGCCAAAATCTCTCAAAACTAACTCAAAAATCAAATAAAATCTTATAATATAGTTACAAAACCCAAATTTACCCATATGGTGGGCCAACCCCCTTTACTCGGTCCCCTGGTCATGTGGGAGCTTCCATGTGGCCTCGAGTTGGGTGCTAATCATTGAACCCTGGTCCTTAGTTGTTGCATTGGTCATATGATGGTCATGTGACCTGTGGCTAGGCCTCTTTGTGCCCTTACCCCCCAGTGCTAACACCTAGTCATGCACCTTGGTTAGCAGGCTACCCCGGCTAATCAGGCACTATCCCTGCAAATCCATGCCAAAGGTAAAGTGAATGGTTGTAGGTCATATGGTAGCAGTCATGTGGTAAAATTTTTGTCGGGGGATGGGGCTAAGCCCCAACCCTTTACTTCGCCGAATGAACAACCATTCACATTCAAATATAATGTTTAGACTATAGTGGATAAGAAATATTATGGGCGGGCTGGTAGCCTGGCCCTACCAAATAATTCCTCCTGGACCAGATGTCACAGGTTCGAATCCTATGGAGTCCATACAATTTTTCCACAACAACCAACCAACGGAGGGGTGCCACATGGTAGCCCATGACTGGGCCACAAGAAACCATGTCGTTCTCCAAGATAAGAACATGTGTCCAAATACCATATGTCCACCTATCATCCATCATCTACTCAATCAGCATGCCACTCCTCTACCACATCACTGTACGGTCATATGGCATGTACAGTCAGCATCCACATCAGCACTCGACGGATTGTACAGTTAGCAAAAAAAATTGCTTGTTTAGAAAAACAAGCAGAATGTGATATATTTCGTATACGATGTCTGTTTGACCCCATTCAAGTTGTGTTGGGTTCGTAACGATGAGGCCTACACACACATCCATTTTGAAGCAATCATGAGCACTTTTATTTTTAGGCCTTCCTGGACCCATTTTGGTTCATGGATCCATTTTGGATCACCTGCTCATCTAGGTGAGGTGAAAGAAGAGGATGAGGAATAGGTCTGACATGCTCATCTAGGTGAGGAAAAATAGGAGGAGGAGGAATATGTGTTTCCTCCTCATGATCTGGGTGAAGTGAAGGAGGAGAAGGAGGATGTGGAGAAGGATGATCACGACCACCCTCATAAACCGATGGGGTACTGGACGAACGAGATGTACTAGAAGAAGAGTTGTGCCTATCATCAAGATCCCTCCTCACTGCTAATATCCTAGCAGCTTCGATGATATGATGCATAAGAGGCATCAAATCACGTAGTATCTCCCTCTAAATATCCAAGAGCATAGGATTTTCCCTGATGTCTCACAACGGGGTAGGGCGGGCTCCTGCCTCAATTAAAAGTGCATAGAGTCGGTATCCCAAATTCAACCTCAATCTTATATCGGGCCTACCACACATGTCGTCAAGTATCTTCACTTGAGTACCATGACCCGTCATGGCCTCAAACATCATCTCTTCATCGTCATCTACTGGGGGAGGAGGCATGTCCCTAATGAAAGTGCCAATATATACAAAATATATAATACAAAACAATAATTACACAATTAATTCATTAAATAATTTAATAAAATAATTTAAATAACGTGTTAGAATTAATTGTGCTCTAATTAAGTAGGACAATAAAATGGAACTATATTAATTTGAATAAAACACTAATATTACCTCTATCGTCTAGTGGCTCATCTGGTGTGAAGAGGATTTTTGGACATCCTCTCCAATCCAAACCCGCGTAAGGACACGACAATATGATGAACATGTGATATGTCACACTTCCTAGTAGCCTCAGTGCGTATGGGGAAATATTTATTGGAAACTTTGGTTGGCCCCTGTTGGGCATCATCTCCCCCCACATGTGAATCCACACATGAGTCCTCATCCTAGTAGGATGAAGAAAAAAATCCAGCCTCATCTTTGGAAACCTCTCAAAAAAAAATCAAAACAACTATGAGGAAAAAGGGAATTTCGACCTCCCACGTGTAATGTTTCCCTAAATGTCATAAAAAAAAAAACATATTTTCTCTTAAGGGCACTTAAACTTCTTTTTCTTTGTTAATATCCATATCAAACTTCGCTTTCTACTTAGTAAGGTGAATTAAGGGAATATACCTAACATAACCACAAGGGTGGTGGATATATTTGGACTCAATCAAGGATATACTTGCAATTACAAGGTAGATCGCATTGATGCTTCGTATAAACTATACTACCAGCCTCCACGAGGACTAATTACATTTATATGTGAATGTGAATATGCTACCATAATATAATCAAAACTTCTATCCTCACCAATTTATTTACTCTCATAGGTATGTCACCACAACTTATACCCCAATCGCACAAGTAAGACTTACCATGGGTATCTACGTATGATTATCTTTGAATCCTGGGGTGATAGAATGATTTCCTCGGAAATAGGGACATATGCTAATTAAATGTATTTTGATTTGTGCAACATTTATCTCGTGTGAGATTTATGATCTATAAGGTGTTTTCTAAGGTTAGTTGTCCTTGTCAAATACTTATGCCTCACAGTCAGTTCTATCTGAACCAACTCTGGCATAGGGTTTTCTTTTCGTTAATCAAATTCGATGGTCGTGAGGGAATCCTAACCAGAACTAAAGATAAGGATTAATATGAGAAAATTTGGGCGGTCTGTCATCATGAGTACTCCGTGGATATGAGGCAAATACTTTGGGGTACGATTGTAAAGGATTTAATGGCTACCGTCCAAGATAATTAAGGTGTTCTGAACGCATTTACGTTGACACAATTGTGTGCTTAAAGCACCCCACCAGAGGTCTACCACCTTTCCCTAAATATGAAAATTAGGTATAGGCCCTCATTAAATATCTATGTGACTAGCCGATGGTTATCCCAAGACTACCAATCCATTTTTTTAATTTTGGCTCTGTGTTCCTTAGGAAAACATCTCACGTTTACTCCTGGTTATTAATCTTTTCTTGTGTATCTCTATTTTGGAAATTCCTCTGTATATTTCCATTTTGACACTAGATTTGTACATGAATCTATTGGAGCGGGAAGACTATCATCCTAAAGGTCGTTTACTCAATGAACCCATCGACCATTGTCCATCTTCTAGGTAAGCTTTAACAGAGTAGAGTGTTCAACAGTTTATTACAGTGAGGGTTATCTCACTCTATTGTTCTTTTTTAGTTTAATTACTTTACCCCTTATCATTAATGCTTACTATGATATGGTTTTAGTTCCTATATTGACGTCATCTAGACTATCTGATCATCCCTTTTTTCCCAAAAATCGCGGCACTCTAACTATTCGTTCTTTTCCCCAAGAAATACCAGTTAAATCGTCGGGAAAAAGAAAAGGGTACTTAGGTATTCCCTGAGCCCTAAACTGTTATTCCTCTATAATCTTACCCCCTAGCTATACGTCGTGGTCTAGCATTGAATGTCTAGTAAAATTCGTTTGATTTATTTTTTTTCTTTAAAGGAAAAACTCTCTGTGTCCCTCTAAGTTACTTCTTGTCTTTCCTTGCGATGGGCGTGTTTCTCTGTCGGTACTCTTACCCAGTTTCCTGTAAGCTGCATGGTGAACCCTTGGGGTCTAGTTATAACAAATGTTTACATTGACTACTTGAACCCTCCTTATTTTCTGTGACTTCGAACATGGACATGTTTAAAACAAGTCTTTGGCACAATTTGACTTGTATTCTTTATGTGTTAAGGAAAAAATAACATTGTCAGTTACTTTGTTTGATTTCATTGGTTATTGTATTGTCTTTATTTTTCTTATCTATCTTCGTTTTTGTTTGAAGTATTTGTATAAGTCACGAATGATGGGTATTGTCAATGCGAGGTACCCATCAGGGGTTTACTACACTCTCCTTCCTCGGTCGACCATCTATCATCTAGCATTCAATAGGGAAAGGACCTGAGCTTGCACATCAAAAGATGAGTGTCTCTCTAGAAAATTAAACTATTGGTCAATACGTGTCCATTCTATTCATGTTTTGTTACCTCACTTTGATTTACAAGATATTAATAATTTCTGGTATGTTTTGCAGAGCTTTGGTTTGCACAAATTCTAGGTGCCCACCCCTGTTCTTGGAGAAAAAGGTACTTAGGTTCTGAGCCCATCTCTTCTCGACTTTAGCTCTCCAGGTTCTAGGAAGTGGAGTTCATGGCTCCACCCAGTTTTCTATTCCAAAATGGTTTTGTTTGCCTTGAGTATTATAAGGATTCTGTGTTCAATTTTTTTTATTTTGAACAACTATGTAATATTTTTTTGGATAATGAACTATAGTCCTTGTCATATATACTCGGAATGGCATAGAAACTCACAGTGAGTTTTATCTCTAGCTTTTAGAGTACCACATATGGCTAAGAATTTTATTGCAATCAAGATGTTTCAACTGACATGTATTCAATCTGTTTTCTTCAGCAATAATAATAATTACCAGAATTTCTCTATGGTCACAGAGTCTTGATTACTTCCCTATTTAGTGTATTCGACTTCTATTGCAAAGAAAAGGAGTTCTTGTTGTGACTAATACTAGGGTAAAATAAACTCAACTCGCATTGTTTATATGAATGCATTAAAATTTCTCAAATATCTATTTCGGAATAAGTCTATTGGAATCCATTCTAGCATTTCTTTTATATGATTGTGTCTATAAGTCTGTCAGAATAGTCTATCCTGGACATAATATAGGGACAACTCAAATACTTATACATTCTATTGTAGACATTTCAAATCTCAGATTTTCTTCTGTGGCGTCCACGCGGATTACCAACAATAATTAGGCATGTCTCTTTTGTTAAGGATATAATTATCTCGTGGAATACTAGTTTTTGTACTAGTTTTGATTCTAGCCTACGTCGAAAAGGAGGTATCGAAAAAGAATGATCTTAAGACTTTACCTATAGAAAATACCAAGGCCTTGTATCTAAACTTAGTTCTCACGGGCATTTACACATAGGCAATTTTGCAATGGTTTTCGATGCACAAAGATTTATCCTACTGTTACGCTCACAAGGTATTACTCTAAGTTTCCTTTTTTTTTGAGGTGATTACTCTCAAAAATTAACCAAGCATAATTATTTAGTTATGTCTTAAGCATTAAATATAAGATCTAGTGTTTGTTCAGAATCAATCTAACCGTAAGAGTCATTATGAATTGGGTTAAGGGCATTCTATCAACATTTATGCTTCATTTGCTCGAACAGATTTCCCAGTTGTTATATGAATTCAGAAATAATATATGCACCATATCATCGTTTTAATCATTTAAATAGATATGGAAATAATTCAATTCCAAATTAATATATGTATCATATCAGCGATTTAATCATTTAAACAGAGATGGAAAATAATCAGATTCAGAACTAACACTTGCATTACATCAGATATGTAAAAATATAAATAGAGAAGGGGTAGATTTACATATCTTAACTAGTTTACAGGGAAGACAAAGGGATCAGCCACGTTCCTCCCAACCATAGGACAAGGCAGCCAGATCACTTGCCCAGTCCACCACCTAGCCTGACCATGAGTCCATGAGGGCTAAATCGGAAACTCCTCCTCATCAATGTCCTTCAGTTTTAGCATACTCCTCTTTCCTCACACTCAATCAGTAGTGGTCATAACACCAAGAATACAGTAGTCTCTTCTTCCCAGCATACTAGGCAGCATCATGCCTCACATATGCTATTTATCAAAACAATCTTTTTGCCTAGGTCTTTTTCCCTCCCTTGGGAATTTTCGCAGCTTTCTAAATCCCTAATTTTCAGGGCCTGCCAATGGCCAAATATTTGATTTTCCACTTGTAACAATCAACCTAGAGATAGTTCCAACATGTTCCCCACTCATGGAGTCATGGTTAGTTGAATTTAACATGGTTGTTCCATTTGTCCTCCTGCAATAATTAAAACAATATTTTGTTTACATACAAGTTTCATGGTCAAATAGTTAGTTGGATCAAATCAAGTCTCTTCCCAACAGTCATAATAATTAATTACAATTTATCAAATTCGAAATTTGGAATTTCCATAAATGGGAAAAATTTTCCAAATTCGAATTTACCAAAAACGGAATAATTTTCTAACAATTTTCAAATTTCAAAATTAATTTAGTTGGGGATGTCACATCCTTCCCCCCTTCAAATAAGACATTGTCCTTAATGTTCATTCCTTTCTTGGAACTGGATTGGATGAGATTTATGCAAATATCCCTCCAACTCCCAAGTGGCCTCCTTAGGACTAAAGTGCTTCCATTGCACCTTTACCTAAGCAACGACTCTGTTCCGGAGTGTTATTTCTCTCCGGTCTAGAATGCACAGAGGTTTCTCCTGGAACTCGCCTTCTGGTTCCACCTGCACCAAGTTCCAATCGATCAGGTGAGTAGGATCATGAACATAATTTTTCAACAAAGAAAATGAAATACGTTATGAATTTTTAGATTAGCTAGAAGTGCAAGTTGGTATGCTACGGGTCCAATTTGATCTAGTATCTCAAAGGTGTTGGATCATGTTGTCATTGATGCCAACGGTTTGATTACTTGGGAGATTGTTGGATCATATGTCATTGATGTAAATGGTTTGGTTTGATTGATGTCATTGGTTGATGTCAAGTAATTGATTGATATGATTCCCTTGATGAGAATGTTATATGTC
>ML800200.1:409036-480259 GCA_009831015.1 Picea engelmannii | reverse complement strand
AAAAAAAAAAAAAAAAAAAAAAAAAAAACTTATTTTCTCTTAAGGGCACTTAAACTTATTTTTCTTCGTTAATATACATATCAAACTTCTCTTGCTACTTAGTAAGGTGAATTAAGGGACTATACCTAACATAACCACAATGGTGGTGGATATCTTTGGACTCAATCAAGGATCTACTTGCAATTACAAGGTAGATCACATTGATGCTTCGTATAAACTATACTACCAGCCTCCACGAGGACTAATTACATTTATATATGAATGTGAATATGATACCATAATATAATCAAAACTTATGTCCTCACCAATTTATTTATTCTCATAGGTATGTCACCACAACTTATACCCCAATCGCACAAGTAAGACTTACCATGGGTATCAACGTATGATCAACTTTGAATCCTGAGGTGATAGAACGATTTCCTCGGAAATAGGGACAGATGCTAATTAAATGTATTTTGATTTGTGCAATAGTTCTCCCATGCGAGATTTTTGATCTGTAAGGTGTTTTCTAAGGTTATTTATCCTTGTCAAATACTTATGCCTCACAGTCAGTTCTATCTTAACCAACTCTGGTGTAGGGTTTTCTTTTCGTTAACCAAATTCGATGGTCGTGAGGGAACCCTAACCAAAACTGAAGGTAAGGATTAATATGAGAAAATGCATGCAGTATGTCATCATGAGTACTCCATGGATATGAGGCAGATACTCTAGGGTAAGATTGTAA
Organism: Picea engelmannii; assembly: GCA_009831015.1. Classification (NCBI taxonomy): domain Eukaryota; kingdom Viridiplantae; phylum Streptophyta; class Pinopsida; order Pinales; family Pinaceae; genus Picea; species Picea engelmannii. The sequence continues at coordinate 479,532 of ML800200.1, read as the reverse complement.
AGGATTTAATGGCTACCATCCAAGATAATTAAGGTGTTTTGAACGCACTTCCTTTGACACTATCGCGTTCTTAAAGTGCCCCACTAGAGGTCCACCACCTTGCACTAAATACGACAATTAGGTATAGGCCCTCATTAAACATCTATGTGACTAGCCAAAGGTTATCCCAAGACTACCAATCCATTTTTTTAATTTTGGCTCTGTGTTCCCTGTGAAAACGTCTCACGATTACTCCTCGTTATTAATATTTTCTTGTGTATCTCTATTTTGGCAATGCCTCTGTATATTTCCGTTTTGACATTGGCTCTATACATGAATCCGTTGGAGCAGGAAGACTATCATCCTAGAGTCTATTTACTCAGTGAACCCATTGACCATTGTCTGTCCTCCGAGTAAGTTTTAACATAGTAGAGTGTTCAACAATTTATTACAGTGAGGGTTATCTCACTCTGTTGTTCTTTTCAATTTTAAGTATGTTACCCCTTATAGTTAATTATTACTATGCTATGGGTTTAGTTCCTGTACTAAAGTCATCTGGACTATCTGATCATCCCTGTTTTCCCAAAAATCATGGCACTCTAACTATTTGTTCTTTTCCCCAAGAAATATCAGTTAAATCGTCGGGAAAAATAAAAGGGTACTTAGGTATTCCCTGAGCCCTAAACCATTATTCCTCCTTAGTCTTACCCCCTGGCTATATATCTTGGCTTAGCATTGAATGTCTAGGAAAATTCGTTTGATTTATTTCTTTTCTTTAAAGGAAAAACTATGTGTGTCCCCCTAAGTTACTTCTCGTCTCTCCTTGTGATGGGTGTGTTTCTCTGTCAGTACTCTTACCCAGTTTCCTGTAAGTTGCAAGGTCAACCCTCAGGGTCTAGTTATAACAAATATTTACATTGACTACTTGAACCCTCGTTATTTTCTATGAATTCGATCATGGACAGGTTTAAAACAAGTCTTTGGCACAGTTCGACTTGTATTGTTTACGTGTTAAGGAAAAACTAACACTGTCAGTTAATTTGTTTGATTTCAGTGGTTACTGTACTGTCTCTTTTTTTCTTATTTATCTTCATTTTTGTTTAAATTATTGGTATAATTCACTAATGATGGGCCTTGTCGATGCGAGGTACCCATCAGGGGTTTACTACACTCTCCTTCCTTGGTCGGGTGTCTATCAGATAGCATTCAACAGGGCAAGGACCTGAGCTTGTGCATCAAAAGATGAGTGTCTCTCTGGAAAATTAAACTCTTGGTCAACATTTGTCCATTATATTCATGTTTCATTACCTCACTTTCATTTACAACATATTAATAATTTCTGGTATGTTTTGCAGATCTTTGGTTTGCACAAATTTCAGGTGCCCACCCCTCTTCTTGGTGAAAAAGGTACTCATGTTTCGAGCCCATCTCTTCTTGACTTTAACTCTATAGGTTATAGGAAGTGGAGGTCATGGCTCCACCCATTTTTCCATTCAAAAATGGTTTTGTTCGCCTTCAGTATTATAAGGATTCTATGTTCAATTCTTTTTGTTTTGAACAACTATGTAATAATTTTATGGATAATGAACTATAGTCCTTGTTGTATATACTCGGAATGGCGTAGTAACTCACAATGATTTTTATCTCTAGATTTTTTACTACCACATACGTCTAATAAGTTTATTGCAATCAAGACGTTTCGATTGACATGTATTCAATCTGTTTTCTCCGGCAATAATAATAATTACCAAAATTTCACTATGGTCACAGAGTCTTGATTACTTCCCTATTTACTGTATTCAACTTCTATTGCAAAGAAAAGGAGTTGTTGTTGTGACTAATACTAGGGTAAAAGAAACTCAACTCGCATTGTTTCTATGAATGCATTAAAATTTCTCAAATATCTATTTTGGAATAAATCTATTGGAATCCATTCTAGCATTTCTTTTATATGATTGCATCTATAAGTCTGTCAGAATAGTCTATCCTAGACATAATATAGGGACAACTCAAATACTTATACATTATGTTGTATACATTTCAAATCTCAGATTTTCTTCTGTGGCATCCATGCGGATTACCAACAATAATTAGGCTTGACTCTTTTGTTAAGGATATAATTATCTCATGGAATACTAGTTTTTGTACTAGTTTTGATTCTAGCCTATGTGGAAAAGGAGGTCTCGAAAAGAATGATCTTAAGACTTTACCTGTAGAAAATACCAAGGCCTCATATCTAGACTTAGTTCTCACAGGCATTTACTCATAGGCAGTTCTGCAAGGGTTTTCGATGCACTGAGATTTATCCTACTATTACGCTCACAAGGTATTACTCTAAGTTTCAATTTTTTTTTGAGGTGATTACTCTCAGAAATCAACCAAGCATAATTATTTAATTATGACTTAACCATTAAAGATAAGATCTAGTGTTTGTTCAGAATCAATTTAACCGTAAGGGTCATTCTGAATTGGGTTAAGGGAATTATGTCTACATTTATGCTTTGTTTGCTTGAACAGATTTCCAAATTGTTATATCAATTCAGAAATAATATATGCACCATATCAGTGTTTTAATCATTTAAATAGAGATGGAAATAATTCAATTCTGAATTAATATATGTATCATATCAGCAATTTAATCATTTAAACAGAGATGGAAAATAATTAGATTCAGAATTAACACCTGCATTACATCAGATATATAAAAATATAAATAGAGAAGGGGAAGATTTATATATCTGAACTATTTTATAGGGAAGACAAAGGGAACATCCACATTCCTCCCAACCATAGGACAAGGCAGCCAAATCACTTGCCCAGTCCACCCCCTAGTCTGACCTTGAGTCCATGAGGGCTAACTCAAAAATTCCTCCTCAGCAATGTCCTTCAGTTTCAGAAGACTCCTCTTGCCTCACACTCAATTAGTAGTGTTCATAACAGCAAGAATACAGTAGTCTCTTCTTCCCAGCATACTAGGTAGTGTCCTGCCTCCTCACATATGCTATTTATCAAAACAATCCTTTTGCCTAGGTATTTTTCCCTCCCTTGGGAATTTTCGCAACTTTCTAAATACCTGATTTCTACCAATGGCCAAATATCTGATTTGCCACTTGTAACAATCAGCCTAGAGGTAGTTCCAACATGTTCCCCACTCATGGAGTCATGGCTAGCTAAATTTAACATGGTTGTTCCATTTGTCCTCCTGCAATAATTAAAACAATATTATGTTTACATATAAGTGTCATGGTCAAATAGTTAGTTGGGTCAAATCAGGTCTCTACCCAACAGTCATAATAATTAATTACAATTTATCAAATTTGAAATTCGTAATTTCCATAAATGGTAAAAAGTTTCCAAATTTGAATTTACCAAAAACAAAATAATTTTCTAACAATTTTCAAATTTCAAAATTAATTTATTTGGGGATGTCACACCACATATCATAACACGACATTTTTCTAGCTCTATACAAAACTACCGCAAAAAAATGGAAGAACATCTAATACACCATGGCCTTTGTACCAACAAATCAACATAACACAAAATAAGGAAACTAATGCGCTTCCCATCACTGGTAAAGTGGGCTATAGTTGTCACTAACAATGAGAGGCACCTAACCTCCTCTCCACTAAAAGAGATGATTTCCAGTTGTCCACCAGACACCTAAAAATTAGTTAGGGTTAGTACATAAACCCTAATATATTGTTGAGAGTACATGAGTTGACTCTCAACTGCAACACCTACTATGACATCTGGGAATTGGGGAAAAGTATCCCCTCTCCTGGATAGCCCAGTGATAAAGTAAATATCCTCCTCAATGGGATGGTACCACTAATCTAGACCCACATGGAAAGCCTATTGATGTACATCTCATCGATGAATCAGATGCATCAACAACCCAGAGACCATCTTAAGGGATTTAGCCTCCTCATAGTACTTAAGGAGGCCTACATTCCTAAAGAGAAAATGAGTTTCTGGAGTAATAGGGCGAGGGTAAAAATCCCTCTCCCTCTCCCTTGCCTCCCATTCCCATACAAACTTGTACAGGTCCACCCTCTACTCTTGTTTTTGATGTTTCTCTCTTCGCTCACATCTCTACATGATTAACATATGAAATACATCAGCTTCACTCATACATAAAACATAAAAAAAAATCTATTGAATGGTCAATTTATCTATAAATACGGAAAAATAACTTCATTCAAAAAATAACTTAATTGCATTACCGGTGCACCCAAAAATATTCACGCACCGTAGGCGGTGCATATATATTGTGAGCATTGCCCACGGTGCATACGAGTAAAGTAATGCACCAAACAAAATATGTTCTACTATGTTATGTGGTGCGTTGTAAAACAGTACTGCACCAGGGTGCTACACTACAACACATATGCATATGTGCATTACATTTATCCTATGCACCACTTAAACAAAAATATAATTTAAAATATTAATGCACATAAACATTTCTTTAGAAATTAGCAAAAAAGAGGTGCATATACATTCACTACATGCACTGGTGCATGTAACAAACGTCGATGCACTGTCACATTAAATTTTCAAAATTTTAGAGTACAAAAATTTTTGTGATGCGTTCAGGTTGTTACTATCGCACCACATACGATGCCACCAAAACATTTACAGGGTGAACCACAACACAATGTTACATTTCTCAGTAGTTGTTTTGGTAAACATGAATGCCCCAGTGTGCACATTTACCAACGCACTCCATAAAATATATCAGATAAGGGCAGTGCACCATGTAATTTAACGACTCGGTGTTTTATTTGTACTTTGACATACCACCCTACTAGTTATGCATGTTTCTTCAGTGCATCATTAAATGGACACCGCAGTGTGTTTATGTTTACAAATGCACCTCCGAGAAAGGTAACAAGGTACGTGGTGCACCTTGTAAATTTATAGGTCGCACTGTAAGAGGTGTGAGCCAAGCGCTTTCAATGCACAACACAGTTTCTTTTTCATTTTTTTACACTTAAAAATTCACTCAATTTTAAATTTTAATCCAGTGAAAACTTAAGTTATGAAGAAACACAGACATTACCTGGACATTTTTTCGATGGAGAGGCAGGGTTGCGACGTACTAAAAAAAATCAAATTTTCCCATCGTTTGGAAAAATTCAAAATTCGCACACCGAGCAACAAATGAAAGGAAGTGTAACAACCAAATATTTATAAACATCATTAAGTTTCATAAACAATTTATTTCTTAAACTGAAACAATAAATTCATAGCATAATATTGATTTTTATAACAGCAACTTCAGTGACTTAGATTTATCAATAAATATTGATTTCATGGAAGAGTGAAATAAATACATAACTTAAAAAAGTACCTGGTTCTGATGTTGGTTTATGTTGCCTCCTTGCCTTGTTGTTTCCTTCCTGCTACCTGATACAAAGATCAACCCTGCCACAAACAAGAAAATAACTGCCCAAAACTATTGTCCTCCCTGCCAACTACGAAAACTACCTAGCTCCAGGATATCTATGGATATCCTGGCCCCCATGCCCAAAACCTCCAGCAACTCGGTGCCTCAACTGATCAAAAGTCACAACCAAAAACTCTCTGCTCACAGCAAATCCAACAGTCCTCAGAATCCATCCTCTGTCGAATCATCCCACACGTAAACCTTCCTCCTTCCCTTATTCCCCCTTCACAGACTCATGCAGTTACTTATTCAACCACCTCCATGCATGTCCCTTCTCCTTCCTTTAATGTTTTATCTTCTCGAGATTCATAGGCTCCCTCTCTGCATACGCAACCATTTTATAACATTTTTTTTTTATTGATCTTTTAAATTTATTTCTCAGGTCATTAAATGTGATCTGTAGTTAGAGTATTACTTAGTTAACCACAATTATTTTCTTTAATTAATTTTACTTTATAATATTTAAACATTTATTCAACTAGGGTCGTTACAGGAAGGAAAGAAAGGAAATCATCGACAAGAGGGTGCTTTAGATAGGAAAAGGTTTCACCTATGCTATTGAGCTCTACAACACTGAAAATGGTAAAAATTGTTTTTACCGTCGGAATATTTTTTTATAAATCCCTATTCGGGTGAAACCGATGACTAACTGCATCAGGACGTACATGTTTACTGATTGCATCAGTTATAAAAAAAATTAAAAACATCCCTAGCACAATGCGTGTGTTTTTGGGCATGTAACAACCCTAAGTATTTAATCAATTGTCATGGTTTAATTAATTTTTTAATGAATATTAGTTTAAATAATTGTCCTGGTTAAATATTTTTTGAATGTGAATTGGTTTAATTAACTAATTAATTAATTTAATGATTAAATATATGTTTAATAAAATCTAGTTTAATAAATTATTAATTATTTTTATTTTATCGAATGATGGAACCATTAAAGAGAAGGGGATAAGGTGGTTGGCATTGAATGGAGGGATAAGGTGGGTGAGTCTTAATGAAGGGAGAAGGAGGTGGATGAGAAAGGGGGGAAAGGAGGATATGAGGGGGCAAAAAAATTCGAGAGGGGGGCACTTTTGGACTTTGCGGGGGGAGAGAGCATTATTTTTTCATATTGGAGACTATATTGGGCATTTTTATTTTGGGGAGATTGGAAGACTGTATTACTGGTTTTTGGATGGAGAAGCTTGTTGTAGGACTGAGACAGGGGAAACCTGTTGCTGGGAGTTTGGGGCTCAAGGGATAGGAATCCTTATGGAATCCTGGAGCTAGGGAACTAGAGAGTCTCTGTTCCTAGCTGGTCGGGAGGTTAGATAGTTTTGGGAAGAGCATCAAGCAGAGTTGGAGGATAGCAGTAGCATCAGCTAGAGGTATGTATTTTCATTATTCTATTGTGTTATAAAATTTACTATGATCTTCTCATAAATATTAATATGTTGAATATGTAGTGGATTATTATGATAAATAATGAATGGTTTAAGGTTAGGTTAACATTCTCTATTTTAATTTATGATTTATAAGGCTCTGTTTGAAGAGAAATTACACATCGTACTAGATATTTAGTTTGAAATATGGGACCAAAGGCCCACCTACCCACCCATCCTCTTGATTCTGGACATAAATCTAAGCTGCGTGTCTTGTAAACAACCCAGAAACTCTCTAAAAAAAAAAAAAAAAACTCTAAAACTTGTTGACCTGTACAATGAAACCCATGAAAGGGGTTATGTAACAAAAATGGTTAGATACACATCAACACTCTGTATATAGAAAATATAAGGGAGTGTGTACATAAATGTATACAAATCTGGGCCAAGCTCCACCTCCACCTAACCTGCAAGCCAAGCACACAATTTTTTTTATTATTTATTATATATATATATATATAAAGTATTCCCGTTGAACCCGAAAATAGTATAATTTTATACATATTGAAAGTGACCAAAACAAAAATAGATAAATACATGTCACTAGCGACAGGGAAGTTTCTTAAGAATAAGATGAATTACAAAGTAGTGCATAGATGAATAGCACAATTATTAGACAAAAAGAAAATTTTAATAAGACAACAGCTTGTGGCCTGAGCCTTCATCCGCATACAACATTTTGAACAGGTCCCTAAAATTTAAATAATAGCATAGTGCTCGAACAAATACAGATGAAAAACAATGCAATGACAGTTTGGCCTTTGGCATAATTGAACATTGAGAATATATGCACTACCAAAAATCAAAGGAAAGGTGATAAACCAAGCTCCCTAGTAGATTGAGACCATATTTCCCCTCGACGCAAGTATTGTTCACCTATAACCTTAGAATTTATATTGTCTATTGAAAATATTACTCTCCAATGACTAAATTGCAACCCATTGTTTGCCACTGTCACTCATTAGACATTAGACCAAACCACAATAGCTGCAAACCTTTAAAAAAGGGAAAAAAAAAAGGAAAAGAAAACCCCAAATACAAGAGAGATTCACTCATTGTCTGGTTAAGAATCAAGCATAGAAATGTATCCAATCCCCATATTTTGACTATATTTATTCACAATCTTAATCAACAATAACACCTTACATATTCCAGATATTCATCAAAAGTGAATAGAAAATGGAAAACCAGATCAAATGTTTTTGAAAACAAACAAAAAAAAAAAACTTGCATCTTAGAACAACCATAGAACACAACGTGCTCATGTGTGGCCCATGCGCAGAGCCAGCGCTCAAGCATTTATCCACCTGCACATACAACCATAGGATTAACAACAATACACAAGCCTAACACACCAAGTGCCAACGCTAAACACAAGTGGTGACTTTTTGCTCACATCCAAAAATATTAGCCCGAGGGGCCAATCTCTAAGTCTTCCAACTATCGAGCTAACCACCTGCCTTAACAAACAACATTGAGTACTAAGTTCACAAGCCAAGTGATCATTCAAGATGAGACCAAACGCCCAAGTGCCAAGACACCAAGGAGGAGTCTATAATGTGCTCAACGCGTACGATAGAAGTGATACCATTAAAACAGAGTCAGCAAGGGAGGAACCTGACAATCCTCCATAACCTCCACTGCCTCCCAAACCACCAATATCGATAGATGATAATCCACCAGCAGAATGTGGAAGCCCACTTCAAGAATGAGAATCCAGAGCTCTAAGAGGGTTAGATTCCCGCATAAAGGATCGACCCACCATGTCAAGTAAATAACCAGGAATATCATGACCACCAGAAATCCCTGCTGGTAGGAGATCACCACGAGCACACTTTACCAGAGTAGGAATCCCTAATGAGAAGTTGAGGTTCTTCTCTGTGCTCTTGTCATTTCCCATCCTCTCTTCCTATGGTAGCCCGAGCCTTGAGGAATGGTCCAAAACCAACGCGCCCATGGAAAAAGTGCCCAGCGACCAAACAAGACCAAAGACAAACCTCGGTGAGCCGGTCTGGAGGCCATGGCCGTACCCTCTCGGTGGCCTATGCATGGGAAGAGAGTCTTCCAAGAAGAGGATTTTGAATCTGTAAAAGGTAGAGTGGATAATACATATTGTAAGAGAAGATTTGTTGTGGCTGGCGGCTGGCCATGGAGCCGAGACTCCACCCTCTAAACTCGTTTGTGTGTGCACAGTAGAGGAGAGGTAGGTTATGCACAGAGCGGAAGGGAGGTATGGTTGTTATACATGATTTTGGTCACTTTGGTGATGTCTTAACAATGGTGTATTCAGGCTCCCAACAAGGACTTTTTTCCTGAGAAAAGTGGCCCTTGTCTCCTTCCAGAAAACATATTTTCAAAGTGAGTTTTCAGGCTGCATATGACCTAGGGTGCTAGAATCCCTCATTCTCACAGGCCACCTACACCTAGGGTGAAAAATTCTCGCAATTTTCTCCATACGTAGGGTGCGAACCTGTTTTCAAGATTGGAAAAGAGAAGAGGTCTCAAGGGTTCTAGAAGGGAATCTTCTAGAAAATGAGTTGGCATTCGTATGGTTGTCATTTTACTGACTTATAAGATTTGATGGGATCATCCTCATCCATGTAACCATCTCTCCTTCTCCTATATATTGAAATTTTTCTCATGGAAAAGGTTAAGCAAGATTGAATGAAGAATTGGTGAAAGAAGTATGTGAAGAACCCTGCTTAGATAGAGGCTTGAAGGCTCTAGTTGGTATATCAAGAGAAATTTGATCTTCTTCATGCAAGTACAGAGAAAGTGTGTGTGTTGGAACCAAGGGTCCCTAAAAGGAAGCTTGCGACATCAAGGCGATCAAGTTGTATCTTCTACTTTCAATTAATATGATACAGCGGCATGTCCCTTTCCCATAAAGTCACTCTTAATTTATTGTGTAATTCCTTGATCATATGCATAAGTTGACGTTGAATACATTTTGTTATCTTCACTTTGGTTGGTTTGTGCTATCTTGGACTTGACCTCACGAGAGCACCGGAGCGAAGCGGGAGCAACAAAGACCTAAGGAAGCGATATAAAGGTATGTCATTTATTCCTCCTTATTAGAAGATTCAATGATTACAACTTAGGGAAAGAGTCATGTCCTGCCTGTTTTGTTCTAGATCTAGGTGGATCTAGGGAGATCTGTTAGTGTCTGCATATATCGATTAGTTCGGTAACAATGGCAGAGTTCATGCAGATGATAATGAGGATTCTATGTGCGGGGTAGGGTTATGGTTCATTTAGCTTCTTCTTCTTTTTTTATTATTAATTTTATTACTATTATTATTATTATTATTATTATTATTATTATTATTATTATTTGTTTATTTGTTTATTTTTCTTTTTATGTTTGGACACGATGAAAAGAGGGAAGGGGGGGGCACGTGGGCCTCACGAGTTCCCACGATGCCTCAGGGTTATTCGATTTTATTTATTTATTTATTTATTTTTTATTATCATTATTATTTTATTTTATTTTATTAATTTTTAATTATTTTAATTTTGTTTTAAACCCTTTGGGTTTTAATTATTTTAATTTTGTTTTAAACCCTTTGGGTTTTAATTATTTTAAAAAAATAAAATTGATATTTTAAATTTTAAATGAATAATTTCAATTTTAATTTTAAATTTAAGTAACTAATTTCAATTTTTAATTTATTTAAAAGCATTGATAATAGTAATTAGTTAATTAGAAATTAATTAATTAGTAACTAATTAACTAGTGATTTGAAGGATTAATTAATTAAATGTGTAATTAACATTAACATATTTAATAATTAACATAACATTATGCTACCAATAATTTTTTTTTTATTGATTAAATAAATTGTTGGAGTTAGAAGGACTCGAACCTGAGACCTCTTCACCAAGCGCAATGCTTTCTCAAAGGCCCGAATACCATTGTGCCACATTAAAGATTCCATATTTTATTGATTAAATTTTTTTTAGAGTGAATGAGTTTTGAACCGGCGACCTATCCACCGAGTATAGAGCTTTCACCAAAGACTGTACACCACTACACCATGATAGTAATGATAGGTTAAATGTGTTGATCACATGCGAGAGAGTCAATAGTTTCCTTAGGAGAAAACATCGAGCTTAGAGGCTTTCGACCCTGACCTAGCCACTTCCCTTAAAGAGAGTAACGTCTTTTTACAGACAAGTAAAAAAAAAACGTATGCCTAACCCTGTTTTCAAGTTTAAGTTGCGCAAATGTGAATTGCCTTAGACTCTCCCCGACAAACTCTTGGTTGATGCAGATTCAATTACAGGATGGTTAGGACTCAAGGAAATCGAGGTAGAGGGGCATCGACGTAGAGACCGTCAACACCGCCACCACCATCGCCTGAACTAGCTCTCATTATGCACTCTTTGGAGGCCATAAATGAGACTTTAAAGGGGCATCGGCTAGCAGGGATCGAAGTGGAGCCCCCACCATATGGAATGGGTAATCCTGAAGAGTTGATCCATTCAGGGGGAGGGCCTCCACCCGAGGACATCACTAGAGAACTGCATAAGATCAAACTTCCATAGTTTGTTGGGGGTCTTGCCAGTGAACGTGCAGAAGCATGGTTGGAAGGCATGACAAGGTGTTTCACCTTAAGAGACTATGCCTCCACTTCAAAGGAGAAGATAACAATTTTTCAGTTGAGATACAGTGCCTTGAACTAATGGGGCAACCTGGAGAGGCAGTTTCACCTTACCCCAAACACCATATCTTGGGAACTTTTTGAGAAAAGGTTCCAAAGGAAATATCTACCAGCTTACTATGAGCAACAACAGGTAGGAGCATTTCATGCTCTAGTACAGGGAAACAGGACCATAGAAGAATACGAGATCAAGTTTATGGAATTGGTAAAATATGTTTCATACATGAATAATGATCAACGACAGGTAGAATTATTTGTCTATGGGTTAAACCCTGAGATAAGGGCCATGGTGCAAATGTGGAAACCGTCTTCGATAGTAGAAGCAGTAGAAAATGCATGTTATGCTGAGAAACACATGAACTTAAATGTAGGTATGAGGTCGACCTTTCCGCATTGTCCTTGATTCATGGGGAAGGACCCTGGGACATTTTCCAGGGGAGGGAGCTCAAGGCCACCTCCATATGGTAATAGAGTCGCACCAAGGACAGTCACCACAGGCATTTCAATGGCAACGATTTTATCATCCCATTCATCACCAACGACACAGGCAGGTCCATGACCATATCACGGAGAAGCTAGTAGGGGCAGGGGTTCCAGGGGAAGGATCTCATTTTAGAGACCATCACAGAGCAGTAAACAAGTTCAATCTTGGGTTACATGTTGGGGATGTGGAGGACCCCATTACCAACATGACTACCGAGAGTTGCAAGTAGGATTTGTGCATAGAGAAGGAAAGGCCCCAATGGGAAGAGAAAGTGGTAGCCACCAGATTTATGCAGCAATTAATAATCTCAAGCAAGGACATCAATCCATGGTGGTGAAATCGTCAGGTATGCTAAATCATATCAATGTTAAAATTTTATTTGATTATGGTGCTACAAATAGTTTCATTTCACCATCTGCATTAGAAAGGAGTGGGTTCGCAGCCTACGAGAACGATGACTTTAAACAATTCGAGATGGCTTCGAGGGAAAAACAAGCGGTAGGACCTAGCATTGATAATTGTCTAGTAGACCTGGGAGTGTGTACTACCAGGTTGAAGGTATATGTCACTGTTCTAGGGGCGTATGACCTAATCATTGGAATGGATTGGTTAGAAGCACATCGAGCTATGGTAGAATGTTTCACAAAAAGGGTGCTTTGTGTTGACGATGAAGGAAGGCTGGTAGAGATCCACAAGGTACAGAGACAGCTGTCTCTATGATTTATCTCAACTATGAAGGTTAAGTGGTGCATGAGGCAAGGGTGTCAAATGTATGTTGTGGAAGAAGTGAATGAAAGGAAGGGACCCTCCTTGGATCAGTACCCAGTATTGTCTGAGTTTAAAGATGTTTTTCCGAATGAGTTTCCAGGGTTACCTCCTGAGAGGGATCTTGATTTTACTATTGAGCTAAAACCTGGTGCAGAACCAATTTCCAAGACTCCGTATAGGATGACAGCACCAGAACTTTGTGAGTTGTAGATGCAGTTGAAAGAGCTACTCGACTTAGGACTAATAAGGCCCAGTGTCTCACCTTGGGGTGCACCAGTAATCTTTGTGAAGAAGAAAGATGGTTCCTTACAACTATGTATAGATTACAAGGACTTGAACTGTGCTACAGTGAAAAATAGGTACCCAATGCCACGAATAGAGGATCTCTTCGATCAGATAAAAGGAGAAACGATATTCTCAAATATTGATTTTCGATCAGGGTATCACCAGTTAAGGATTAAAGAAGGCGATATTCCTAAAACTATCTTTCGAACTCGGTTTGGGTATTACGAGTTTGTTGTAGTACCTTTCTGATTGACCAATGCACCAGTAGTATTCATGAGACTCATGAATGGTGTATTCTGGAAGTACTTAGACCTCTTTGTACAAGTTTTTCTAGATGATATCCTCATCTATTCCAAGAATGAAAGAGAACATGAGGAACACTTGGGAGTGGTGTTGTCCTGCCTTAGAGAAAACAAATTATATGGGAAGTTATCGAAGTGTTCCTTCTTTCATAAAGAAATTCACTATTTAGGGCATATCATTTCCAGTGAAGGAATCTCTATGGACCCAGAAAAGGTAAAGGCCATTATGGAGTGGCCAATGTCAAAAAATTCTCGAGGTAAGAAGCTTTATGGGGCTAGTAGGTTATTATTGGATATTTGTGGAAGGGTTCTCTAAAATAGCAAAACCCATCACCATTTTGCAGTGCAAAGGGGTCAAGTATGAATGGACTGAAGAATTTGATAGTGCATTCATTGAGCTTAAAAGGTTACTAACTAGTCTGCACGGATGCCTCGAAGCAAGGGTTGGGGGTCGTGCTAATGCAAGATGGAGGAGCGATAGCTTATGTACCAAGGAAGTTGAAGAAACACGAGGAACTTTACGCTAATCATAATTTAGAGTCGGTAGAAGTAATGCTATCTTTGAAACTTTGGAGGCACTATCAAGTAGGGTGAAACTTTGAGCTCAAAACGGACCATCAAAGTTTAAAACATCTCTTCACTCAAAGGGATCTAAATGCCAGGAAAAGGCGATGGAGTGAGTTCATGAGTGAGTACGATTTTGGTATTTCATATATCAAGGGAAAAGAGAATGTGGTCATAGATTCCTTGAGTAGGAGGCCACGTGTCTTCTCCTTGGTACCCTTAAAACTCAATCTGAGGGAACGTGTGTTGACGCAACTCCTTGGAGATAGTTGGTATTTAAAGGTTACGTCAACCACCAGAATGGGAGGCAATTAGATCCAAAGTATGAAGGATATAGTCTGGAAGTAGACAGACTATTGAGATATCGAGGAAGGATGTACATCCCTGAAAGTGGGGATATTTGAAGCATCATACTAAAGGAATCCCATAGAGCACTTTATTGTGCGCATCCGAGTGTGAAGAAAATGTACGTAGACATGAGGAAGATTTTCTTCTCGGTAGGCATGAAGTGCGATGTAGTCCATTTTGGCACCAAGTGCCTAGAGTTTCAACAAGTGAAAGATGAACACCATCATCTGACAGGTCTCCTACAACCACATGATGCTGCTATGTCCAAGTGGGAAGTCATTTCCATGGATTTTGTTGTGGGGTTGCCGCTCACATCTCATAGACACAATGTCATTCTTGTGATAGTTGATAAGTTAACCAAGAGTGCTCATTTTATTCTGGTTAGAGACACTTATGATGTCACTGACATGGCATGCGTGTTTGTAAGTGAGGTCATCTGTTTGCATGGGATACCTAAGAATATCATTTCATATAGGGACTCCAGATTCACTTCTAGGTTTTGGACAAGTTTGCAATCAGCGTTGGGGACTTAGTTGAACTTAATCACAACTTATCATCCTAAAACAGATGGGAAACTGAGAGAGTAAATCAAGTCATGGAAGACATGATTAGGATGTATGTCATGGATAATCAAAGCCATTGGGAGAAGTATCTACCTTTGGTAGAGTTTTCCTATAATAACAGTTTTCATAGCTCCATCGGAATGCCACCCTACGAAGCTTTGTATGGAAGGCCATGCAGAACGTCATTGAGTTGGGAAAGATTAGAAGACCGAGTAACATTTGGGATAGAATTGATTCAAGAGATGGAGGAACAGGTGATTCAGATTAGGTAGAGACTAAAGGAAGCATAGGATAGACAGAAAAGTTATTTGGATGCACATCGGACTGATCGAAGTTATAAAGTGGGAGATCAAGTTTTCATTCGTATCAGACCTAATAAGAGTACCATTCAGTTCGAGAAGGGGAAAAGCTTGTCACCTCGATTTATAGGACCGTTCAAAATCAAAGAGAAAATTGGACCCGTTGCCTATCGTCTCGTACTACCACCCCACTTGCATAAAACTCATAATGTTTTTCATGTATCTGTTCTACATCATTATGTTGTTGATGAATCACATAAACTAAATTGGAAGGAATTGCAGATATCAGATGCGGGAACCCTCACGGTAGAACCATTACGCATATTGGACCATAGAGTCCGACAGGTTAGGAATCATCTGGTAGACCAAGTTAAGGTCCAGTGGGACAAGTATAGTCCAGGATCTGCTACTTGGGAAGATGTCACGACATTACGACGAGATTTTCCCTCACTTTTTTTACCACCTCGAGAATATGTTCTCGAAGGTTGGGTGTATGTAACACCTCCTTTTGACTTAGACAGCTAATATTACTTGAGGCCTAAACACCTTTATTTTCTATTCACAGTGAAACTATTAAATGATACACTTGAACTTTTAAGACGTATGAACCTTTATGAATGTTTAAACGTATTTTAATAATGATGGATATGATGCGATATATTGTGAGAATGTAAATTTTATGAATATTTAAATGTTATTGATGATGATGGATATGATGTGATCTACTATGTGAATGTAAATTCTATGAATGTTTAAGTGTTATTGATGATGAAGGATATGATGCGATATATTGTGTGAATGTGAATCCTATGAAGATTTAAATGCTACTTGAATGATGTTGGATATGATGCAATCTATTATGTAAATGATAATTCTATGAATGGGTGTCGTTAATTGAACTACGGGATATTATGAGATCTATTTCTAACTTGAAAACTTTGATGTTAAATTTGTTGGTACATGGGTACCGAATTGAAATTATGGTTGTATGCAATTACATGATGATGATGCATAGATATGTATGAGTTTGTGTTATGGACTAATCTATAGGTTATTGGGCTATGAAATAGCCAAGGGATAATGATGATGAAAGTGGATGTCATGACCACTGGCCAAGAAACAATATGGTATGAATATTTGTATGTGAAATTATATTGGTTTGGATACATTGCTATGATATGTGGACCAGTGCAAGATTTCAAGAGGTGAAGCTTCCCAAAACCTAATAAACGATGACAAAACTCCCAACAACACGGTGCCACTGTATATTCCATTATAGGGTGTGGGCCCTAGTCCTGTTAGGAGGGGTGGAGGCATTTCCCACCATGTATCCTCTGAAACCTAGAGTCATGGGAGGACTGTGTTAGATCACGCTCCCCTAGACATGTGATGATGATTGTTAGTTGCCTGTTGGGGAAGCTTGGTCAAGATAGTGACACTTCTTCTTACGGGTTCTATTTGGAGTTAGGTCAATATAGTTGACGCTCCAACATAGTCTAGCAAAGGAAGGATAGGAATGGAAGATGTAAGTGAGTTAGGGAGGACGGATGAATAGAAATAGTTGAGAGTGTATGGAGATTTTCCTTATGGTGGAACTTATTGTTTTCCTTCTGAAAAGAAAATTTGTATATATGTATATTCATAATTACTTAACTAAACTACAATTGTCTAAATAAAATTGTTGAGCTAGATTATTGTAATTAATGGAATTGATAAACATTTCATTGGTTTATTATCTATTATAAAATGGATAGTCTTGTTGATTGGATTGGATGCATGCCTAAATTACTATAAGGGTGATAGTTATTATTATTAGTACATGCACGAGACTTGTATGTACTAGATACACATGCATTTCTTGTACATGTACACTATTATGTGTGAGTTTTCTTGGCTTACTTACTAATAATGTTGGTTATTTGATATGAATGTGTGAACCATGTGTCTTTTCCTTTGTATCATAAAATATCTTAACTTTGGGACGAAGTTTCCTGAAGGGTGGGTGTATGTAACAACCCTAAGTATTTAATCAATTGTCATGGTTTAATTAATTATTTAATGAATATTAGTTTAAATAATTAATTAAATAATTATCCTGGTTAAATTTTTGTTGAATGTGAATTGGTTTAATTAACTAATTAATTAATTTAATGATTAAATATATGTTTAATAAAATCTAGTTTAATAAATTATTAATTAATTTTTTTTTATCGAATGATGGAACCATTAAAGAGAAGGGGATAAGGTGGTTGGCATTGAATGGAGGGATAAGGTGGGTGAGTCTTAATGTAGGGAGAAGGTGGTGGATGAGAAAGGGGGGAAAGGAGGATATGAGGGGGAAAAAACATTCGAGAGGGGGGCACTTTTGGACTTTAGGGGGGGAAAAAGAATTATTTTTTCATATTGGAGACTATATTGGGCATTTGTATTTTGGGGAGATTGGAAGACTGTATTACTGGTTTTTGGCTGGAGAAGCTTGTTGTAGGACTGAGACAGGGGGCACCTATTGCTAGGATTTTTGGGCTCGGGGGATAGGAATCCTTACGGAATCTTGGAGCTAGGGAGCCGGAGAGGCTCTGTTCCTAGCTGACTGGGAGGTTAGACGGTTTTGGACAGAGCATCAGGAAAAGTTGGAGGACAGCAGTAGCATCAATTAGAGGTATGTATTTTCATTATTTTGTTGTGTTATGAAACTTATTATGATATGATCATAAATATTAATATGATGAATATGTAGTGGATTATTATGATGAATAATGAATGGTTTAAGGTTAGGTTAGCATTTCTCTATTTTAATTTATGATTTATAAGGCTCTGTTTGAAGAGACCTTAAAGGGAACGTGTGTGCACTGGTGTGTTTACTACTAAATAGTGCATCACTGTACATTTTTTGAAAAGATACAATGATGCAAATTTTCTTGTTTAAGCATGACACAGTGTGGTATAATAATATATGCCCCGGTGTAGCCAGTTTTACATATCACACCGAATAAATTTGGAAATTAACCCTAACACGGTGCTCCATATTGGAGCATTGGTGCACATCAGTGCGCATAATACAATGGAGGGCACCAGAATATATTTTTTGACATTATCCCACATTGATGCGTAAATGTTTTTTATTTAACCATATAATGGTGCACTCTACTAATAGCACATTGGGGCTTCCAGTGTTAATTTACGCACCAAAACTTTTTTAAAGAATGCACCAAATAATATTTCTCGGTGCGCCATTATTTCCGTAGCGCACCAGATAGTATATGTTTTATTTGAAATAAATTTTCTACAGTGTGCTAGTTTTGAGGGCACAGATGTGCTTGTTGTATAAAATGCACCAATGCATTATTGTTGACGCTTGAATCTGTTAGGACCAAAATGGAAACCTCATGAGGATGTAAATCCCCCTAAGTTTTTATAGAGGTGGTACTCCTCTTTTCTTTACGATTTTCTTGGGACTCAAGGTCTTCTTGGGACTCTAGGCCTTCAGAATATGGGACTTTGCAGAAGTTCATCATGGTAATCAAAGAAATATAAATATTTTAATAAAAATAAAAGGAAAATGTTTTTATTTTTTATTTTTTAAATAAAGTTCCTAAGAAAGGACTAGGAAACGAGCACATTCACACATTTAAAGAAAATAAGAAAAATTTCCTCACATTCATCATAGTTTAAAATAAAGATTTATGATCACATAAAAATAAAAGAAGATGTATTGCTTGCATAAGAGGAATTTAATAGAGTGAACATGGACAACTCAAATAAATATAATGATAGATCAACCTCAAATACTTTATATTCAAAACTCAAGGTTACAAAGTACAATCAAGATTGTTCCTGAAGTAGCTCTCCTGAAATTTCTAAAAAATATATAGTCTATTACATATTCTTCGAAATTTAAAATTTGTTTGTCTTAAAGACTGGGATTGGGGTTCTCGCGGACTATAAAACAAATATACACAAGAATAAATATTTTAAAAGGAAGATAATGGGAGTTAAAAAGAACAACAAGACCTGGTAAGAAGAAAAGAGAGGTTATCAGTCTTCGATTAAACCTTTATATTCAAAGAAGAGGAATAACTGGACTTGATAAAGAAAGAAAGATATGATCAGTGTAAACTTACTATGATGGTCTCTCATATCTTCACTTGCTTGTTGGTGTCCTTTTATTGTCTTCATTAACAGTTACAAGATATGTCTCAATTTTTTCTTGCCCCTTGCTGGTCAATTTGTCGATCGCTTTCTTAAACCATTCTTCAATATAAGTTTTCATTGGTGCCATGTTGATTTCATTTTAGATTTTGATGTTGAACAACTCACCCTCCAAGTTTCTCAGATCAAGGGAAATGCCATGTAATGCTTCTTCAATGTCCTAATTTTTCACAAATTAGTCCACTAGCTAGTTTTCTATGTCATCCTCATCATATTCAAGTATACCATAGAACTTTTCAACTGAAAACCCCTTAAAAATCTCAACTTGTTCTTCAAATTGTTGTTTTTTTAGGAATATCAAGTTGATAATTAGTTTTGGGTCTTGTACTTTGTTAGTACTCCCGGATAATTCTATCTTTGTGAGCCTCTTGAATAAATCTTCCCTCTTTGATATAGATTGGTTGCATGCTTGAACAATATTACTCAAGTTTTTTATCTTTTCTTTCCAACACGCATTCAATTGTTTTATCCGGCTTGGGTAGGGAAGTGTTGAGGGGTCCTAAATCCCTCTAACTCAACAGTAGGAACTAAACCCACCACCGAGGCCCAATTAGACTCTACAACATTTGAAAGTGGAATGGTTCTCTGGATCTTGCAATCCAGCCAATTAATCGATGGGCTTTACGTAGTGATTTACAGGATATCTTCTCGTGAAAAAACCTCCTTTAGTTCAAACGTTCTTTTTTTTGTATTTTCTCTTATAGGTGGGTTTGATAAAATATAAGTGTTGGTATAAACTAGTTGGGTAAAAGAACAGGGGGAAAACTTAACTACTGAAGGAGGATGAGCTCAGGATAACCCTCATTCTCAAGCATGAAGACAAAGATTTTCACACCTATGACAAGCCTAGTACTAATAAATCAACTTGTTGGTATTTCAATTATTAACTAAGATACAATTATTGAAAGAAAACATACATACAATAAAATGATGGCAAGAAAATCAGTTTCCTTAGTTCTAATTACTAATCACACATTAACACAATGATTTTCTTTCCATCATTAGAGATAAGAACTATAAAAATATTGAATTATCTAACTTATCAATGGATTCAGAAAACTCTTACTCATTAGAGCATCCATTCATGAGATAAATTCAAAAGTAATTCCTCCTTATGATCCAATCACACATGCCTTTGATGTAAAGAAGAAATCTATCTCCAGTCCTAAACAGGACTTCTCAATTAAGGTAGTTCTAAAATAGTTCTTTACAATTCCAAAAATGAGGGTCTTTGCAAAAACCATCGATCGTTTCTAAAAGGTCAACCCTCTTATTTATAACAAATTATTATCTAAAAATAACTATCAAAAGTGCAAGGTAAGTAAAACAAAACATCGCCACATGGCACTTTCATCTCTCTATCTTCTAAGAGTCATCAAATGGTTTCCCTTAAGTGGATGACTCTTCTCATACTCTGACCATTTGACGAAGATTTCCTCGCATTTGTTGGAATACGGGAATCTGTGTTGATCCATCGAGGTCGAAAGGATCTCCTTTATCTCCACTGCACATGCTTGATACTTGACTACTTTAGCACTTAACTATTGTAATACTTCCTAGGCCTTGACCGGGTGCTCCATGAACTGTTGTACTTGACCTGGAGCCATGTTCTCCACCTTTTCTATCTCTATAGTCAACGACAAGTCTTATTCTACATGTTGTTTGACTATGTCATGCAAGTCGAAAAAGTTCTCGAGTGAGCCGAATTCTGGGAGACTGATGTCTCTCATCACCCGATTGATATCAGTAAAGCTTCTTTCACAATCAACCCATTTCTCTTGAATCTCCCACTGAGGTTCTTGGGCCATATTAACCCAGTATTCAGTGGACTTCCTTATACAATCAATGTTGTTTTCCATTAGCACTCGAATGTCGTGCTCTTTGGTGTCTCGGCCCTTTTGAACCATGTTGATGTAATAAATTATTTCCACTTCTTGGTGGGCCTTCTCATGCCATCTTTCCATGTCTTTTCATGTCACTAGTACCATAAGGGTGTCTTCTTGGAATTTGGATATCCCTATATTGAAAAGGTGTCACTCACTCATGAATTTTTTGTAGGCATCTTGGAATTTGCTTCTCAAGAATATTGTGGCCTGTGTGGAGTCCTAATAGTATTTCCCCAAATGGCGCAGATGCTCCAACTCCTTTAGCACAATGGATAGCCCCTCTTCATCTTTCCTTTCTCTATCCAGAGAAAGGATAGCCCCTCTTGCGTTGCGTTGGGGCGCCCAACCTTGGTGAGGCCGTATTAAAAAGTCTACCTCCAAGCCAAAATTTGTTGCGTTGCGGACTGGTTTTTCGTTTGGGCGCCCATCTTGCGGACGCGCCTTGCGTTGCGTTTGGGCGCCCATCTTGCGGACGCACCTTGCGTTGCATTGGGGTGCCCAAACTTGGTGAGGTCATATTAAAAAGTCTACCTCCAAGCCAAAATTTGTTCTTATCCATCCTCCATCTCGTCTTTTAGCCTAGTGCTCCCTTGTGTGGACGTTTTCGTTGCGGATGAGTTTTTCGTTTGGGCGCCCATCTTGCTGACATGCCTTGCGTTGCATTTGGGCACCCATCTTGTGGATACGCCTTTCGTTGTGTTGGGGCACCCAACCTTGGTGAGTTCGTTTTAAAAAGTCTACCTCCAAGCCAAAATTTGTTCTTATCCATCCTCCAGCTCATCTTTTTGCCAAGTGCTCCCTTGTGTGGACGTTTTCATTGCGGATGAGTTTTTCGTTTGGGTGCCCATCTTGCGAACTCGCCTTGCGTTGCGTTTGGGCGCCCAACTTGCGGATGTGCCTTGCGTTGCGTTGGGGCGCCCAAGTTGCGGACGTGCAGACGTGCCTTGCGTTTGCATTGCGGATGTGCGTTGGGGTGCCCAACTTGCGGACGTGCCTTGCGTTGCATTGGGGCTCCCAACTTGCGGATGTGCCTTGCGTTGCATTGGGGTGCCCAACCTTGGTGAGGCCATATTAAAAAGTCTACCTCCAAGCCAAAATTTGTTCTTATCCATCGTCCAGCTCATCTTTTAGCCTAGTGCTCCCTTGTGTGGACGTTTTCGTTGTGGATGAGTTTTGCGTTTGGGCGGCCATCTTGCGGGCGTTCCTTGCATTGCGTTGGGGCGCCCAATTTGCGGACGTGCGGATGTGCCTTGCGTTGGCATCTATAATTTTCATCCCTGTGTCGATAAGCTCGGGCGTCTTGGCATGCTCTGTGCTGATCAATTTCTCCTCTGTGGTGATGAGGATGGAACAATCCAAAGTAAGCCTCATTTTCTTAGTGGTTCTCTTCATGATGGCTTTCATCTTTGGTCATAGGTGATGGCTTGTATATCGACCACCTCATCCATAGGTTTGGGTATTGTTGCTCTCCCCAAGTAAGAGTGTTTCCCAGGCTCCCGAAGGTGTATATCTGTTCAAGACTGGATTCCTGAACCTCTTTTGTATGTCCCGGTGGCTCAGCCTCTGGTTGTTTCTCATCAGGTGGTAAAGTATTGGTCAAAACTGAGGAATCAGGGGCAGGTTCGATACTTACTTGGAAATCGATCATTGAAATGTCGATTTCTTATTGTTTGATTTCTCCTTCGTGTTCGAGTGATACTGGCTCATCCATCAAGTCGTCCATTAGGATTCCTAGTATGTCTAGTGGCTTAGTGTCCAAGGAACTTTCCACCTCATGCTCATTCTGCAGGTTTCTCTGAATTGAAGCATCGGGACCTAGGGTGGATGCCTTCTCAGGTTCTATTTTCTCTATGATTTTCACCGAAGTGACCAAGGACACCTCTAAACTCTCCTCATCATCGTAGATGGTTATTAGATTGAATAAGGTACTTGGTGTACTTGTTATCCTTAATGTCCTCACTATCTTGAGTTGAGTCTAAGCTTCCCCTGGTTATATGACATGTGGTGTTGAAGCTTCAGGGTTATTTGACCCAATGGTTTCTTCGATTTGTATTGGCTCTAGGTCACTTGGTCCTCCCTAGATTTTGATTGGGTTATCAGTAGGAACCCTCATCATCTCTACGAGATCCAGGTCATTCTCCAACTGATCAATGACTCTTTGTGCCTTTTCCATCAAGAGAAATCCCCTTGTATGTTCCTCTGGTGTCAAGAACAATCCCCTCTCTATGCCTATGTTGTCTCTACCACTCTGATTTATTCCCTGGATTTGAGGGCCTCTTGAGCCAACTTATATATTGTTTCCACCTATTCATCCACGCTCATGGCCTTGAACTTGATCATGTTTGGGTTGGCCATTCTCTGTACCACCTCATCCCAGTCCTGGGCATTATCTATGAAGACTTCAGCCTCAAAATTATCGTGATCATACGGCCAATAGGATGATACTTGAGAAGCATGTTGGAGGACCAAGCCTTTAGGGTCGTGATTGCGAAATTGGCCCATCGGGAACCTGAATTCAAGTTGGATCAACCCTTATTATTTGGCTTGAGAAATATCCTTTACCAGATAGAACCCCACATGAAAACTATAGGGTATGAAAGTTTGTTTCTTGTCTTTAACCAATGTGGCATTATAGCCCTGCAGGATGGTCTGATAACATATTTCTCCCACGGCGAGCCAGTCTGGGACATGACCCGATAGGATATGTGGTGCTCTGGTGGCCCCAAAAATCCTGATGTAGGTTGAACGCTCATCCAAGTACCAATGGCCTACCTTGGCTATCATTTTCTTGGTTGTCGTCGATAGCCTTGGGAATTCCTTCTTAAAAATAATAAAATAAATGTGGGCGATGAATTCATCATAGATGAGTGCATAATAATTATTGTACATGTTCTCCCATAGCACGCTAAAGTATATGTGGACCGAGAAATATGCAACATTTCATCTCAGATTCATGCCAACGGAGATGTTCTTTGTGCACATGACATTGAGCAGGTACGAGGCCATGTAGAAATTTGGTTCCTCTCCTTCCTTTGGTGTATGAGCCTATTGTACACATATGCTTAATTATCACTCCCCAATTTAAGTTGCTTCCAATGATTGCAACTGTGTATGTCAACGACATCCATGCTTCTGAAAACTTGGAGCAGTCCTTTTCTCTGTATAATCGGTAGATGAGAGCCATCAAATAGATGTATGGATCCCTCAGATTAATCATTCAATACCATTCATTTCTCTAGTTATTGAAATCCTTGTCCTCCTTCCACCATGATGCCATCAGTCGGCTAGTGTCATGGAACTCGTAGAAATTTACCACGAATTCTGTGTTGAGCCACTCCTCTGGTTCCCTGAGATTATATTACTTTTGTACTTATGTTGGGAGGAAACCTTTGACGCATCCTCCATTCTCATCATTGATCAAGAATTTATTTTCATTCATGTGGTCGATGAGCCATTTCAAAACCTCTATGCATGGGAAAACCAAGTTTCTACTTGCCACCATGTGTAAATACGATCGTTTGATGTTCGGGAAGAGCTGGTCATCGAGCGTCATTGTGTCTGGATCACTGTGTGGGATATATTCTGGGTATTATTCTTGGTTCATCCTGTTAAAGAGATCCCCCCACTCTGGGAGAATTATTTTGGACCTAGTGCTTTCTTTAGTATCACCGAAGGCTGGAGGCTAGGAAAAATATTTATTTGTTGAGGTTTTGATGATAGGCTCCACCCTGGGAGCATACTCCAACTGCCGTGTGGTCCCTGAAGAAGAACTTCTCCTATCTCTAGTTCTTTCAGCTTTGGTGCTCTTGGAGAGCATCTGGTGGTTGGATTTCTTGGTGGAATTATTCATGCAACTAGAGAAGAGTTTAGAGACTGTCTAAGAAACTAGATGAACATATATAAATTATAACCAACGAATTAAAAGACTTGGATACATACCTATGAAGCTTGTTAAACCTAGTTTTGATAATCAAAAGGGTCAGTACAGTCTTGATTTTCTTTCTCTGCTCCTTCAGACACTCTAGAATTCACTTATGCGCAGAATGAATTTGTTCACAATGGTTCTAGAGATTTAAACATGGATTACCATGTCGCATCAGCCATTCAATTCAGGTTATGAGTGAAATTTCAACAAATATGTCGTCAGATCTTCAGAGGAGTTTAAACTTAAATTCATCGTGGGTTGACGGTGGAGACATGGGTGGTAATGTGTTCTATCGACGATTTGAAAATTATGTTGTCTAATCGGTGCACGAGGTAGCAACTAATGTGGGATCGGGCATTAACTAGTTCCTTAAATGTCAAAATCCGATCGTATCTAATGCCACAAACATCCCATCATTCCTCTCTTTGAGTTGGTGGATCGGGGGTCAGGATTGTGTTGTGAAAATTTTCGTTGATATCCTCTTGAAAAAAATCTGATTTCGATCAATCCTACCGTATAGTGATGACATGGAAAAGATGACTTGGATGTATGACTAGGACCTAGGGAACCCAAAATGACTCGAGATAGAACTAGACCGTACGACCCTCTTACCTGGTAAAGACACGTGGCATTCGATACCAATGACTTAATTCACTCATGTTAATAAGAGTCGGGAATTTCTTTAATCCATTCATTCCAAAACCAAATCCTAACTTGTCGACACTGAAAAGTGTCAAGGATAGGTGATCGACGATAAACCTACCCAATTTCTCTCGGATCAACTCGCTCGAAAAAAGTCTTGATGCCGAAAATGCATCTGGGATCGATGATCAAAGATAACTTTATCGCAATCAAAATATTTGTTTTGATCCTTATGGATTTTCCCTGATCCTAATAAAGTGCATCAGGAATCGGCTATTGGAGATTGTTTTAGGTCCTTTTTTAGCATCTTTCTTCCTTGTATTTTACCAATGTCGAAGGGGATCAACTATCTCTTGAACCTTTATGCAAATAACCTACATAAACCAAAAACACCTTATGTCGATGCAGATGAGGATTGGCGATCAATGATTGTTGTTTTTCTGTGGTTTCTTTACTTACTTGAATTATTTCTGACGTTGAACCTGAGTGAGTTAGATGTAGGGTTTAGCTGTTGATTCTTAATTCAAGTGTTAATTTATTTTAGACATGAGGTTTCATAAGCTCAAACCAACCTAAATAGGTTATAAGAGTCATGAAAACAATCAAAGATAAAAAAATTCCCAAAATGAAGTCGAGTCAGACAATACAGAAAACAAGTGGTACCCATAAAGTGACAAAATTTGATTAGGCTTTTAGGGTGTATTGAGTGCTCAGCAAATGGAGACTTATTGGGAAAAAGAATCATATATGTTTCTTCCCCGGGCTTAGCTGATGAAGAAGTTGGTTCAGAAATTAACTGTTTTTTAATCAGAGCCTCTTCTATCCTTGTGTTTGAAATTCCCTGGTTGGTGAATCTAGGCCTACATGTGGTGTTTCCACCATTATTCCACCTTCGTTTCCTTTAACCATGACACATTCCCTATTTTGACAAGGTTCAAGTAAATCATTCACTTGCTACGGTGTTGCTCCACTGCTAGCGAGTGTCCATAGCCTCGACGTAGTCACCCCAACCTCATAGACCTTGCTCCACTACCAACGAGCGTCCATATCCCCAGAGGAGTTAACTTCATAGCCTCCCCTACTTTGCACTCATTTGATATAATTGATTTTATTTCAGCAGAATTCCCTGAGGGAGTGGGAGAGGAGGACGTCTGTTATTTGCAAAATGAGATGGTTAAGGTGAATTTTTTCTCACTCTGTCTTGAGGTACATGAGATACTTTCAAGATTACCATACTTCCCTTTATGTTTTACCAAACCACCAGGTAGACACTTCATCACTTTTCCAAGGTTGTTTATCTGCATAGATTAGACAAAGAACTCCTTTAAAACAACCGCATTTCTCTCAATGCTTCTTGTGTTGTATGTAAGCATGAGTCAGGAACATAGTTTGTTATACTGCATGAACTAAGGTCAACCAATGCCTTTCTTAACACAAACTTCAAAAGAACAAAAAGTACTATAACAAGAAAACAAAAATGTAGAACCCCACAATCAACCTACCTAAAAACAAAATATCATGAAAACACACACATTTTGTTTTTTAACATAAATGTTTTTTTAGGGCTTGTCCATTTACTAGGAGGGATTCAGGTTCCCCCCTCAAATTTTTCATTCAGTACGTGCCTACCCCAATTTTCTCAGCTACCTAAAAAGGTTTGAGCCATAGATTCTGAAACTTTGAATGCTTTCCCTTTGGCTCATTTGCTCTGTCCCATTTCAATTCTAAGTCTCCTACTTCAAAATTATTCTCTTTGGCCTTATGCTTGTCAAACCACCTTTTAACTATCTTCTGATGAGAAATGAACTTTGATTTTTCTTTCTCCCTTTCTTCTTCCAGCATGAGAAGGGTATCAATTCTTTGTTGTATAACTGATGAGGGTTGTCATCTAGAATCTTGAGAAAGCTGAAGAGATGGAAGATATATATCATTCGGGAGAATGACTTATTCTCTGTATACTAGAAAGTATGGGGAATTCCCTATAGATTCCTTGGGTGTTACTCTATCATCCTATAAGGCATTATGAAGTGAACTGTGTCAATTCCTCTGGTTTTCTGCAAGTGTTTTCTTTAATATCCTCACTAGGTTTTGTTGAGCATTCAACACACCCTAAAAAGTCTATGTAAAATTTCACTTTTTGGGTACCACTTGATCTTTTAGCATTGTCTGATATGGAAAATTTATCCTTTTCTTATCATTTTTGTTTCTCATTAAGTCTTTAAAAGCTTGCTTGGACATGTGAAAATAATTAACTTAAAAGACTAATATCTAAATTATAGAAATGACAGTCAAGGTTTTCCCAAACATGCTTAAGGATTATGGGATCAGGAAGGATTGAGCATGAAAGAGAATACTAGACAGAACCAAAGTTGTCAAGCCCCGATATTTGTCACCATCGGTAGACGTGAAATTCCTTTTGTGATAAGAACCACCAAGAATGTCGTCGATGATCGATCAATTCGACATCAATGAAAGGTTAAAAGAATAAGCATTGAATGAAATAGGAAATAATAATCATCGACCTCCGAGACATTTCCGGCGTCAGAAGTATTTTCAGGAGGATATTGATGAAAACATGCATGAGGATATTGTCAATTCTCAATCCAACCACTAACAAGATGACATGATGGGAAATTTTTTCTCTGAGATACGCTAGATACAACGCATTTAAGGTTTAATGGATTCCATAATCTCTCACTAACTTCTAATTCGTGCACCAATCAAAGGATCGTTGGAACCTGCCAATACAATGCTTTTTTTCCCCCATGCCTCTGTCGTCAACCCATGCAGAAATTATTTTCAGACTTTCGGCGGTAGATTGTTTTGAATTTCACCCATTACTTGTATTAACTGTTTGATACGACTGGTAGGATATCTCCCGTTATATTCTCTAAGTCATTGAAAATAGGGTTATTTTGTGCACGAAGGAATCCAAATCATCCAAAGGATCGAAACGAGGAGTCTGGGGATAACTTCCAAGGTCCATTGAGTATAAAAAAAACAGTTTAGCAAGCGTTATAGGTATGTACTATTCTATGGATGTTTTATGATTCATTTCATACGCTTTATCCACTATCACCCTACACACCTGCCTAAAGACTGTCTCTAGTTGCACGAATGATGCCTCTGAAGAATTCCACCACTAGGAAATATCCAAGAGCTCCAAAGCTACAGGAACTAGAGGTGGGAGAAGGTTCCTCCCCAACGGTGGTTAGACAATTGGCTTTCACTCCAAAACCAGTGCCCGTCATCAAAATTTCCACCAAGAAATATTTCAATCAACCCCGACCTTTGGAGACACAAAGGCGAACATTGGGACCAAGACAGTATCCCCACATTGGGAAGAAATTTTCAAGAATATTAAGTGGGAAGAACTCCTCGAATATACTCCTCACAGGGATCCTGATACAAGAAGACTCAATGATGAATTCCTCCTGAATGTCTGAAAGGTGTATCTACACATGGTGGCAAGCAGGACTCTGATATTTCCCTGCATTGAAATCCTAAAATGGCTTATTGATCACACTAACATACAAAAAAATTTTATTAACATTGACAATGGTGGGTGTGTCAATGTTTTACTTCCATTATAAGTGTAGAATTATTACAAGCTCAGAGAGTCGAAAGAGCGGTTGAATAATGATTTTTTTTTGAGCTTCTATGAGAAGCATGATACCCGTAAGGCGATGGCTTCCTGGTGGAGAGAGGATAAAAAGTTCACCAATCGGACCTCCAGTTGGTACCCAACGACCAACCTTAGAGAACCTTACATCTATCTAATGGCTCTCCTCTACAGATTGCATGGGAAAATATATTTCTCTAGGTTTTCAAAAGCTTGGATGCCTCTAGCGTATATCGTGGCCATTTATGGAATAGGTTTCAACTGGGGTGCAATCATCTCCAAACAGTTGAGCACTTTCATACGAAAATCTCAAATGTTGAAAGAGGGAGAAACCCTGTCCTTTTACATGGCATCTTATCTTTTGGATGTCATCTGTACCATAAATTATTTCATTGGAATGAACTTAAAATGGCACACCTCAGAGTTCCCGATCCATGTTTATTTAGGCATCTTGTGGGAGAACAAGTACAAGAAATCCTATTCTCTCATTTGTGACTAGTTTATCGCACACATTTACTTGTTTCTATTCAAAAAGGAATGTCCATGGTTGTCATACTCAGCCAAAAATATTATATCGAAGGTTGGCCACTGGTATCTGGATGAGCGCGACACCTACATAAGGGTTTTCAGAGAACCTCATATGCTACCTATCTATGTCCCTGACCGACTAATAGTACGGGAAATATGTTATCAGACCATCCTGCAAGGGTACAATGATACTTTGGTAAAGGATAAGAAGCAGGCCTTCATACCTTATGGGTTTCATGTTGGCTTGTACATGGTGAAAGACACACCTCAGGCCAAGCAAGAAGGGTTAATCCAATTGGAGTTTCGATTGCAAACTGGTCTCTTTCACAAGCATGACCCTAAAGGATTAGTTTTGAAGCATGCATCCCAAGTATATTCCTGCTGGCCATACACCCATGATAGATTTGAGGACGATATCTTCACCAAAAATGCTCAAGACTAGAATGAAGTGATCGCAAGGATGGAAGACCCCAAGGCAACCAGATTCAAGGATTTGAGCTAGGATGAGAAAACATCAGTCCTTGAACAAACAGTTCATAAGACCATCAAGACCAGAGAAGAAATGACCTCAGTAGACGTAGTGGAATTACCCAAGGGAGTCACCCAAGCAATGGATATTGCCCAAGTAGCCCCGATACTAGACACAGATCTTTATGAGGTTCAAAATGTGCAGGGAATGGGGGGACTCATGTATCAACAGGCCCAATGGCTAATTAAGTAGATGTAGGAAAACCCAGAGCTCATTGTAGTGCCAAAATGTCCAAGCTAAAGTCCAGAAGAAAGCACAGCGGGGGTGAGCGGCCCTGATTCCATAAACCCTGGTAATAAAAACGGGTCTAATGACCCTAATTCCACAAGGCCTCTGGTTGGACTTCCAGCAGGTGTGACGATTCAACCAGAGGTGGATCAAGTATTAGTTGGAGCAGGCATGCCTAATCCTTTGAGTGAATTTATAAATATATATAGCGATGATGAGAGCCTGGAGACATCTCTTGGGACCCTTGTGAAGATCCAAGAAGAAAAGGGACCTGAGAAGGATTCTTTTTTTGATCTCGAGGTCTAGATCTAAGAAATCCCATGAAAGGAAAAATAAACCAAAAATGTTCCTGACACAAAGAACCTCAAAGCATCGAAGACCCAAATCGATGACTCGAAGGATAAGTCAAAACCAGACGAGCTAAATGGAGGATCCCCACAAAAGGAAGTCGATGATTCAACTTCCCATGAGCAAGTTAGTATCGGGTCTTTTCTCGATGTCTCTTTTTTGCTTGATACTCAAATTCCCGATAAGAAACAGGTAGATACTAATCCCTCGGAGTATAACGATAAATTTCAAGAAAATGATCTGGAACAAGTATACACCACTAGAAATCTGGGAAACACACTTACATGGGGTGATCAGCAAATTCCTAAACCAGTGGATGAGGTGGTCGATATCTATGTGATCTCCTACGATCAAAAGAAGAGGGCCATCATCCAAAGAACCATAAATAAAAGGATAATCATGTTGGATCGCTCTGTCCTCATTACCACAGCGGATGATTTGATAAACACAAAAATTGTTAGAACATCTGAGCTCATAGGTGCGGGGATGGTGATTTTGGATGCCACCTCGATAGAGATAAACAAGAAGAAAAATATTTGGCCACCACCCTAAAGAAGCTAGAGAATTTGTGCCATTTGTTTGAATACTATAAGGGAACCACTCATACTGCAGTTTATTTGAGAAGCGAGTTTGAAGTGGATTACAACAAGTTCACACACGAGCGGCACCTATTTAGTGAGAAGAGAGCTGAGCTCCAAGAAGACACTCTCATGGCACTCGAAACATGCAAGGATGTGGAGCGATGGCATGAAAGGGCACAACAAGCCATAGAACAACTCGAATACATTGATGCAGTCCAGCAAGGTCGAGATAAATAAGAACACAGCATTCGAGTGTTAGGAAAAGGTAGTCTTGATCATATGAAGCGATTGGCTGAATATTGGGCTAAGATGTCCCAGGAACCACACAAAGAAATTCAAAAGCAATGGGAAAAATGTGAACATTCAATGAAGGCTCAAACCGTTCTACAACAATTAAACACCAGTCTAGTGAAGTATTGAGCGCATGTGATGGAGATCAAAGGATTCTACGTGGTTCTGATGGAACAACACCAGTTTCCATGGGCTTAAACCTGTGACAAAAAATTTATCAGTTGGTCTGAGTATGAGAAAAATCATCCTTTCAAAGAACTATATTGAGTTGACTATTAAAGAAACTGTTATAAGATGATGCCACGTGGTGTATTTTTCTTTGCTTAAACTACACTTAGCCATTGTTTTCAGCTGAAATTTAGATTATAAATAAATACATCGACCAATTAGTTAGGGGTCGATGGTTGTGGCAAGAAATCTTTCTTTTTGGTTGTTAAGAATTATTTTGAAGCTGCTTTGAAGTGAGAAGTCCTTCTGGACCAAAGACAAGTTATTTTCATCAATTGCATGTGTGATTGGACATGGAGAAGAACTATTTCCTATCATGTTTCATGAATGATGATGTAATGAGTAAGAACAATTAATTTTTTTGTCAAGTTATCTAGTGAAATTTTTTGTTGTTCTTTGCTTTAATGATGAAGATGAATCATTGTGTTATTATGTGATGAATGGTTCAAGTAGATGAATTATTTTTCTTGCCATTATCTCATTGCATATGTGTTTTCTTTCTGGTAGTTAGTATATCAGATAATAATTGGATGCTCACATGGTTAATGTGTTAGTACTAGGCCTGTGGTAAAAAATTGTCATATGCTTGCTTGAGCAATGGGTTATCCCAAGTTCAACCTCTTCCCCTTAGTTAAGCTTAATTCCATTTTTGTTTCCAAGTTTGTTTATACTGGCTTACATATCATATCAGTCCCAACCAAGAGAAAATATACAAAAGAGAATATTCCAAACTGAAGGAAGATCCTTCACAATAAAACATAAATCCCATCGATAATTTGGCTGGATCGCAAGATCTGGAGAACCATTCCACTATTAAACGCACCAGAGTCTAATTGGGCCTCAATGGTGAGTTTGGTTCCTATTGTTGAGTCAAGGGATTTAAGACCCATCAATAGAATTGGATCTAAAAGGAGGGCCTGAGAATGAATGGCTAGATATATATTCTACAGAGTATTTCAAACAACCTATAGATTCAAAACAACCCACATGCATGGCTAGTCATTCCCAAGATAGCCCACATTCATGGCTAGTCATTCCCAAGACAGCCCACACATGTTGAGTACTCTTGGAATGAGTAACTCACCCCAGCCCAAGGAAGAACCTTTTCACCCTAACATACCTTACACTCTTCCTCATGAGTAAGTAAATCAATTCAGAAGGATCACAAGAGCCTACACTCGATAGATCAGTGTGTTGTCCTTAGCTCCCATACTCCCTCGAAGAAAAAAGAAAATCAGACCAACAGTTAGTACCCCCGACAAGGTTTTCGTACACTCGGTAGAAGACTTAATAGATTTCACAAATACCGAAATCCAAGAACCTCTTGATTTGATACCTAAAACGCCAGTTGATGACGTCTCTGAGGGAAACAATTTTTCGGAAGAAGAGGAGTTTAACTTAGAGTCTGAAGATATGGAATGAAATAATGACCATAATGATGAAAGGGGGAACCTACCTATGAACAATTAACCCTAGTTAGACATATACGCTTTGGCCCTCCTAGGATTAGTTCATAACCTTCCCCGTCATCCAGAAAAGTTTCTTCCCAAGTTCAATCCCAAAACCTATGGATTTCCTGAAGATCATATCAAGAAATTTATACTAGCGATCAGGCTTATGAATGCCCAACATGAAGATGTATTATGCAGACTTTTCCCCTATATGTTTGAAAATTTGGCTTCCATGTGGTACTTCAACCTATTGATAGGATCTATAACTAGCTGGACAAAGTTCCATAAATATTTTCTAGACAAATTTATCGAAGAAACTACTACGGGGGTTCTGATGGTCGAGTTGTTCACCGCCACCATGAGTTTGGAAGAAAGGGTCAAAGACTTCAATAAAATATTCACAAATATATTGAACAATTTCCATCCCAAATCTAAGCCAACTCATGAATTGCAAATAGAAGTTTATGCTAATGCTCTCTCAGCTTCCATTTCCATGTTTGTAAAAAGGGATACTAAACAAACCCTAGCTGAGAATCTCAAAGAAGACAAAATGATAGAATTCTAGATGAAAGGGTGTAAAGAAGTCCAGGTTTCATTAGTTAATAAAGAAGCTCAACCTCCCCCTAGGAGAGGACTCCTTTTGACTAGACCGTTGGGGAAACAAGCAGAAGAGACTCTTGACAAAGATAGTGGAGACATAGAAGATCTAAAACGCATGGTTAAGAAACTATCAAACAAGATCATAGACATGAAGAGAAATGCAAGGGAAGGAAACCAAGGCCATAGGCCCTACAAGCCTTTCTTTAAAAGGAACCCACCATTCAAGGTGATTGAACCTCCCCCACCTAACTTAAATATCGATATAGGGAATGTGGCATCTGATTCTTTCTATACTATCACCAGGGAAACCAATCCTAAAGAGACTTCCCTCAATGGGTTCATGCCATGAATTTGATGGCCAATTGGTTTCTATATGAAGTCTCCCTGACTGAACGATCGAACAGTTCAGTTATGAATATTTTGGACCAGGAAGAGGTTGATATACCACAAGATAAAACCATGTTGATATGGGATCCCAACTTGATCATGCCTTCCGACGACCTATTTGAGTCTTAAGAACCACCTGTCGAGGTATCATTGGTGAAGACGTGCAGTAAAGGTCCACCTATCTCAAAAGACATCACTTCTACCCAAACTTTGAGAGACAAGACATCCCCCGATCGCCCAAAAACACCTTTTTTTCCCAATAAGAAACCTATAAGCATCAATACCCAAGAATTGCCCAAACACTATTACAATGTAGTTGAAGATTTGAAGAAGTTAATGGATAACATATCAATCATGGACATATGCAGGATCCCTCGGTAGAAGACCCTAGACCCTACAAGCTTTGAACTCAGTAGAAGACCCTACGACTAGCAATGGTTAGGAAAGAAATCTAGCTTCCACAAACTCCATAAATAAACCAACTGTGAATACATGTTCAGAAGATAAGAAGGGGAAGCCTTTTGTCCCAACTTTCCTCTTAACGTTCAAATTTTTCAATAGGAACCTCCATAATTGTTTGGTAGATTCAGGATCATCTTCCAGCATTATTCCCTTGTCAATTTGTCGAAAATTAAATGGCGTTCCTCTATAGAGAGACAAACACGTGATACAGCTAGATAGGACCCAGGTCAAATTCAAAGGGGAACTCAGGGATGTAATGATCAGAATAGCGACACATCCTAAATTTGTACAAGTGATTGACATTATCATGGTAGACATCCCAAAGGCCTATGGGTTATTACTAAATCGATATTGGTCAAAGAAGTTAAATGGGTACTTTAGCACAGACTAGGCACACATTTGGTTACCACTGAAGGGATACAAGAATATGACCAGAATCGATAGGGAGAGATATCTAAAACATACGGTCACTGATATAGAAACCCTGAATGAACCCTTGTCTACAGATTTTCCTATGCTGGGAAATTATTCCTATGATTCCCACTTCGAAAACTTTTCTCCTCCCTTATCTTATGTCCCCTTCACTCAAAACTTTGAAATGGTTTTCCAAGAGAAATCGTCGATACCGACAGAAGACACCCTCTTCGGCCAAGACCATGTGTTAAAAGTTATGAAATAAGAGATAGGAAAACTAAAAATAAATAAGAAATAAGAAGAGGGAGATTTTCATTCAAAAATTTGGACCATATACTTTGATGGATCTAAATCGTAAGAGGGATCGGGGGCAGGGTGCATCCTCATTGATCCAAAAGGTAAACCTTATTTCTTGTCCTGTAGACTAGAATTTGAATGCACCAATAACACCATCAAGTATGAATCTCTAGTACAAGGGTTAAAGAAATCCATAGACTTGAACGTCAAAGAATTGAAATTTTTCGAGGACTCGGAGATTATCGTTAAACAAGTAAGGAATACTATACACTACATTTCCCCACACCTGAAGAATTATCAGTAGGAAGTGCATAGGTTAATGGATCATTTTGATTCTTTCAATATCACCATGATCCCCAGAGAAAAGAACATCCTTTCTAATTCCCTGGCCACAACGGCTTTGAGGCTGTCACCTCTAGATGACTATGAATCCTCCTGATTCACTGTGGAACTACTCTACAAACCATTGGTGCCTAACAATATCTCTAATTGGAAGGTATTTGAAGGATATGAATAGATCATAAACTTCCTAACTAACCAAGACAATTTCAAATATTTATCCATTGATGATGAGGTATTCTAGGAGCAAGAAATAGAAACTAATCCTCGAATAGGCCAGCCTATTGATAGATCAAAATATCACATCATCCCTAAGGGTATAGCTAATCTAGAAAGTTTGTTTGACCTGAAAGAATGCTTTAGGGGGCCTAAGAATGCAAAGACCTAAAGCTCTTGTCCCCTACATGAAACTATAAATCTCGAAACTTTGGAGAATCCAAAGAATGTGAATCTTAGTAAAACCATATCTAAAGAGGAAATAAAGGCTTATCTCAAATTGTTCAGACAATATCAATATATCTTCGCATGGTCCTACCGAGACCTGAGAACCTATGATATCTGGATCATTCAACACACTATACTGTTGAAACCTAAGGTGAAACCTTTCCAATAGAAGCTCTGATGGTATCACCCATCCCTGGAGCCTCTCATGTATCAAGAATTAAAGAAAATTTTAGATGCCAAGATCATTTTCCAAGTCAGGCATTCCGCATGGGTAGAAAATCTAGTTCCTGTGAGGGAAAAGTATGGAGAAATTTGCTTATGCGTAGATTTTACAAATCTCAACAGAGCTTTAGAAAAGGACAATTACCCAATCCTTCTAATGGAGCAACTCCTGCAGACCGTGTCTGGCTCGAATATTTTATCCCTGCTGGACGGTTTCTCAGGTTACAACCAAGTCTTGGTTTCGGAGGAGGATCATTTAAAAACTACCTTCTGAACCAAGTGGGGAACCTTTTCTTATAAACGCATGCCTTTTGGGTTAATCAAAATTGGAGGGACCTTCTAAAGGTCCATGGCGTAACATTTTGGGTACTAATAAACAAGTGTGTGGTAGTTTATCTAGACGATGTAACTGTGTATTCAAAGAATAGAGAAGAACATATCCAACACTTAACTCAGATTTTCGAAAGGTGTAGGAAATATGGTATATCCTTAAATCCAAAGAAAACTATTTTTGACGTCGAGGAATGTAAGTTGTTAGGTCATATTATATCCCAAGTAGGTATTCGCATAGACCTAGAAAGGATTAAATCCATAGCTCAACTCTTGTTTCCCCATAACAAGAAATCTATGCAGTCCTTTTTTGGACAAATCAATTTTGTGAGGAAATTTACTCCTGATTCCGTGGAAATCACCAAACCCTTACAAAAGATGATTCGCAAAGATGTCGAATTTAAGTGGGATGATGAACGAAAGGATTCTTTCAATAATATTAAAACTACTATATCTCGGGCCCCTGTGCTATGAAGCCTCGATTTAAATAGGGATTTCTTCCTCTCTATTTTTGCCTTCGACCAGTCATTAGCTGCAGTATTGACTCAAAATTATGATGACGGCAATGAAGCTCTAGTTTCATTCATGAGCATTAATCTCCATGGAGTCAAGCTTAACTCTCCTGTTGTTGACAAATAGTCCTATGCGGTATACAAGGCAGTAAAACACTTCAGGTCTTACATCCTCAAGAACCAAAGTGATTTTGACTCACCCTGCAGTCTGGTCCTTGTTTACTCAGCAAGAATTGGGGGAAAGAAGAGGTAACTAGATGGAAATTTCCAATAATTTTATCTAGATATAAAACCTGCCAAACTTGTTAAGGGTAAAGGGTTGTGCAAACT
This sequence comes from Picea engelmannii, assembly GCA_009831015.1. Classification (NCBI taxonomy): domain Eukaryota; kingdom Viridiplantae; phylum Streptophyta; class Pinopsida; order Pinales; family Pinaceae; genus Picea; species Picea engelmannii. The sequence goes on along the minus strand of ML800200.1, from coordinate 441,589 downwards.
CACAGTTGAATCCCAAGACCAAGAAAATGAAGATTCTGGATGGGAGAATGAAATGGAATTATAGTGTGGTGAAGCTTCATACATTTCCCCAGGGCTCGATTCTTGGTATAAGAATCTGACCTACCTCCTACACCATAGGGCCTACCTAGAAAATCTCAACCCCAGGGAAAGGAGAGCTCTCAGGTTAAAATCTGCACAATACCACCTCATAAATTTGGTACTCTTCCGGATTAATTATGATGGATTACTCTTAAGATGTCTTGAACGTAAAGATGCAGCCAAATTCCTGAAGGAACTCCACGATGGCCCTGTCGGTGGGAATTTCGCAGGAAATACCACCACTCACAAGATACTGAGAGTTGGTTATTATTGGCCCAACTTATTCAAATATGCCCATACCTTTGCCAGAAACTGTAAAAATTATCAAGCAAGCACTGAGAGGGATAAGAGAGCAGCAATCCCACTCCAGCCAGTGATCGTCTCTAGGCCTTCTGAGCAATGGGGTTTAGATATCATAGGAGAAATCACACCAAGCTCTTCAAAACAACACAAGTACATTCTGATTGCCACTAATTACTTCACAAAATGGGCAGAGGCTAAGTCAAAATAGAGAGAAAAGGCTAAGTCAAAATTCATAGCTCACCAAAAGATAATGAAATGATGTTTTGAAAAGCATAAGGCCAAATAGAAGGATTTTGAAATAGGAGACTTAGTGTTGAAATGGGACAGAGCAAATGATCTGAAAGGTAAACATTCTAAGCTTCAGAATCTATGTCTTGGACCTTTCCAGGTGGCTGAGAAGATTGGGGCAGGAAATTGTCAGTTACAGAATCTGAGGGGGGAACCTGATGCCCTCCCAGTAAATGGCCAAGCCCTCAAACAATATTTCCAATAAAAAAAATAAAAATAAAAAGGGGGGGGGGGCATCTTGTTTTAGTGTTTTCAGGATTCTGAAATACTTTTCCTTTTTGGTTTTATTTTTCTTTCTAGATTTTTGTGCTTTTGAAAGTTTTGTTTAGCAGGAAAATGGTTGACCTTAATTCATGCAACATAGCGAACTCTATTCTGAACTCATCATTCACATGCCAGTCGAAGCATGAAGGAAGAACAGATATTTTTTGTTTGCCCAGTGAGTTGCCATTTTTTGAGCACTCAACACACCCTAAAAAGTCTAAGTAAAATTTCACTTTTTGGGTACCACATGTTCTTTTGGCATTGTCTGATATGGAAAATGTTTCCTTTTCTTATCATTTTTTATTTCTCATTAAGTCTTTAAAATATTTCTTGGACATGTGAAAATCATTAACTTAAAATACTAATATCTAAATTAGAGAAATGACAGTCAAAGTTTTCCCGTACGTGCTTAAGGATTTCGACATCAGGAAGGATTGAGCGTGAAAGAGAACACTAGACAGAACCAAAGTTGTTGAGCCCCAATCTTCGTCGGCATCGACAAACGCGAAATTTCTTTTGAGACAAGCACCACCAAGAATGTTGTCGACGACTGATCAATTCGGCATCGGAGAAACATTAAAAGAATAAGCATTGAACGAAAGATGAAATAATAATCACCGACCTCTGAGACATTTTCGGCTTCGAAAGTTTTTTCAGAAGGATACTAATGGAAACTTGCATGAGGATATCACCGATTCTCAATCTACCCACTACCAAGATGACACAATGGGCTCTTTTTTCTCTGAGATACGCTAGATACGACACATTTAAAGGTTAATTAATTCCACAATATCGCACTAACTGCTAATTTGTGCATGAATCAAAGGACCGTTAGAACCTGCCAATACAATGCTTTTTCCCCCCCATGCCTCTGTCGTCAACCCATGTAGAGTTTATTTGCAGAGTTTCGGTGGTAGATTTTTTTTAATTTCACCCATTAATCGTATTCACTAGTTCATATGACTGGTAGGATCTCTCCCGTTATATTCTCTAAGTCATTGAAAACAGGGTTATTTTGTGCATGAAGGAATCTGGATCATCCAGAGGAATGAAATGAGAAATCTGGGGATAACTTCCAAGGTCCAATGAGTATAAAAAAAATAGTTTATCAAGCGTTACAGGTATGTACTAGTATATGGATATTTTATTCTTTGTTTCATACACTTTATCCAATGTCACCCTACGCACCTGCATGAAGATTGTCGTCGGTTGTAGGAACGATGCCTCGAAGAAACCCACCACCAAGAAATATCTGAGAGCTCCAAAGCTACAGGAACCAGAGGTGGGAGAAGGTTCCTCCCCTGCGGTGGTGAGAAAATTGGAATTCTCTCTGAAACAAGTGCCCATCATGAAAATCGCCACCAAGAAAGCTTTCGATCAACCCCAATCCTTTGGAGACACAGAGGTGAACATTGGGACCAAGACAGTATTCCCGCGTTGGGAAGAAATTTTCAAGATGATTAATAGGGAAGACCTCCCCGAATATACTCCTCATAGTGATCGTGATACGGGAAGACTCAGTGATGAAGTCCTCCTGAATGTCTGAAAGGTGTATCTACACATGGTGGCAAGCAAGACTCTGGTATTTCCCTACATTGAACTCCTGAAATGGTTTACTGATCACACTAACACACAAAAATGTTTGATTAATGATGACAACGGTGGGTGTGTCAATGTTTTCCTTCCAGAATTGGAGAATTATTACAAGCTCAGAGAGCCAAAAGAGAGGTTGAATAATTATTTTGTTTTGATATTCTATGAGAAGCACGATACCAATAAGACGATGTCTTCCTAGTGGAGAGAGGATTAAAAATTCACCAATCGGACCTCCAGATGGTACCCGACGGCCAACCTTAGAGAACCTTACATATAGCTAATGGCTCTCCTCTACAGATTGCATGGGGAAAAATATTGCTCCAGGTTTTCAGAAGCTTGGATGCCTCTAGCGTATACCATGGCCATTTTTGTAGTAGTTTTCAAATGGGGTGCTATCATCTCCAAATAGTTGAGCAATTTAATACGAAAATCTCAAATGTCAAAAGAGGGAGAAACCCCATCCTTTTACATGGAATATTATCTTTTGGATGTCATCTGCGCCAGAAATTATTTCACTAGTATGAAATTAAATTGACACACCTCAGAGCTCCATGTCCATGTTTATTTCAGCATCTTGTGGGAGAACATGTACAAGAAATCCTATTCTATCATATGCGACCAGTTTATCGCACACATTTACTTGTTCCTATTCAAAAAGGAATGTCCAAGGTTGTCAGACGTAGCCAAAAATATTATATCGAAGGTTGGCCACTGGTATTTGGATGAGTGCAACACCTACATCAGGGTTTTTGGCGCCATCAGAGCACCTCATCTACTACATGCCTATGCCCCTGACCAACTAATAGTAGGGTAAATATGCTATCAGACCATCCTGCAAGGGTACAATGCTACTTTGGTAAAGGATAAGAAGCGGGCCTTCATACCTTATGGGTTTCATGTTGGTTTCTACATGGTGAAAGACACAACTCAGGCCAAGCAAGAAGGGTTAAGCCAATTGGAGTTTCGATTCCATATTGATCTCTTTCGCAAGCATGACCCTAAAGGTTTAGTTTTGAAACATGTGTCCTAAGTATATTCCTTCTAGCCATACACCCATGGAATATTTGAGGACGAGAGCTTCACCAAAAATGTTCAATACTAGAATGAAGTCGTCACAATGATGGAAGACCCCAAGGTAACCAGATTCAAGGCTCTGGGTTGGGATGAGCAAGAATCATTCCTTGAAAAAATAGTTCAGGAGACCATCAAGAACAAAGAAGAAATTACCTCATTAGACGCGATGGGATTACCCAAGGGAGTCACTGGAGCGGTGGATATTTCCCAAGTATCCCCGATACTAGACACAGATCTCTGTGAGGTTCAAAATGTGCAAGGGATGGGCGACTCATGTATCAGTAGGCCCAGTGGATAATGAATCATATGCAGGAAAACCTAGAGCTCATCGTAGTGCCAAAATGTCTGAGCGAAAGTCAAGAAGAAATCCCAGCAGGGGTGAGTGGCCCTGATTCCATAAACCCTGGTAATAACAATGGGTCTAATAACCCTGATTCCACAAGGCCACCAATCGGACTGCCGGTAGGTGCGATGATTCAGCCAAAGGCAGGCCAAGTATCAGTGGGAGTAGGTGCACCTAATCCTTTGAGTGAACTTATAAATATATATAGCGATGATGAGAGCCCAGAGACATCTCTCGGGACCCCTATGCAGATCCAAGAAGAAAAGGGATCTGAGAAGGCTACTTTTCCTAATCTAGAGGTCTAGATCTAGGAAATCCCATGAAAGGAAAAATAAATCGAAAATGTTCCCGACACAAATAACCCCAAAGCTCTGAAGACCCAAACCGACGACTTGAATGATAAGTCGAAACCAGACGAACCAAAAGGAGGATCTCCACAAAAGGAAGTCGACAATTCAACTACCCAAGAGCAAGTGAGTATCGGGTATTTTCCCGATGTCTCTTTTTCAATTGATACACAAATCCCCGATAAGAAACAGGAAGAGGCTGAGCCCTCAAAGTATAACGAGAAAGTTCAAGAACACAATCTAGAACAAGTATACACCACTGGAAATCTGGGAAACACAATTACATGGGGTGATCAGCAGATTCCTGAACTAGTGGATGAGGTGGATGATATCTATGTGATCTCCTATGATCAAAATAAGAGATCCATCATCCAAAGAACCACGAAGAAAAGGATAATCACATTGGATCGCTCCTTCCTCATCACCACAGAGGAGGATTTTATAAACACAAAAAATGTCAGAACATCTGAGCTCATCGACACGAGGATGGCGATTTCATATGCCACCCTAGATAGAGCTAAACGGGATGAAAAATAGTTGGTCGCCACCGTTAAGTAGCTAGAGCATTTGTGCCATTTGGATGAATACTATAAGGGCACCACGCAGACTGCACTTTATCTGAGAAGTGAGTTCAAAGCATCTTACAACAGGTTCACACACGAGTGGCACCTGTTCACTACAAAGATAGTCGAGATCTAGGAAGACACTCTCATGGCACTCGCAACATGCAGGGATGTGGAGTGATGGAATGAAATGGTGCAGAAAGATGTATAACAACTCGAATACATTGATGCATTCCAGGCGGGTCAAGATAAATAAGAACACAGAATCCGAGTGTTGGGAAAAAGCAGTCTTGATCCTATGAAGCGATCGGCTAAGTATTGGGATAATATGTCCCAGGAACCACATAGAGAAATTCAAAAGAAATGGGAAAAATGAGAGAGGCATTGGGGTAAAATCAATGAAGCAATGAAGGATATAGGACTCCCTGAGTTCGGCGACCCCAAAAAATTCATTGACTTATGCAACATAGTCGAATCACATGCCAAGAAAGACTCACTATGGGCTGAAGTGCTATCCAAGGTGACTGATACATCACCAAGACAAGTGAAAATATTTATGGAACATATAATGAAGGCTCAAACCATGCTACAGCAGTTAAACACTAGTCTAGTAAAGTACCGAGCGCATGCGGTGGAGATCAGAGGATTCTTCATGGCTCTCATGGAACAACACTAGTTTCCATGGGCTCAAACCTATGATGAACTGTTTATCAGTTGGTCCAAGAATGAGAAAATTCATCCTTTCAAAGAACTATATTGATTTGATATTTAAAGAAACTATTAGAAGATGACGCCATGTGGCATTTTTTTGCTTTTCTTAAACCGCACTTAGTCGTTGTTTTCAGTTGAACTTTAGATTATAAATAAAGACATCGACCAATTAGTTAAGGGTTGATGGTTGTGGAAAGAACTCTTTCTTTCTAGTTGTTAAGAATTATTTTGAATCTTCTTTGAAGTGAGAAGTCCTTCTATACCAAAGACAAGTTATTTTCATCAACTGCATGTGTGATTGGACGTGGAGAAGAACTATTTCCTATCATGTTTCATGAATCATGATGTAATGAGTAAGAGAAATCGATTATGTTGTCAAGTTATCTCGTGCAATGTTTTGTTGTTATTTTCTTTAATGATGAAGATGAATCGTTGTGTTATTATGTGATGAATGGTTCTGGTAGATGAATTATTTTTCTTGCCATTATCTCATTGCATATGTGTTTCCTTTCTGGTAGTTATTATCCCAGATAATAATTGGATGCTCACATGGTTAATTTATTAGTACTAGGCCTGTGGTATAAAATTGTCATCTGCATGCTTGAGAAATAGGTTATCCCAAGTTCAACCTCTTCCCCTTAGTTAAGCTTAATTCCATTTTTTTTTCCAAGTTGGTTTATACCGGCTTACATCTCATATCGGTCCCACCCAAGATAAAATATACAAAAGAGAATAGTCCAAACTGAAGGAAGAGCCTTCATAAGAAAACGTAAAGCCCATTGATAATTTGGCCAGATCGCAAGATCTGGAGAACCATTCCACTATTAAACATTGCAGAGTCTAATTGGGCCTCGGTGGAAAGTTTGGTTCCTACTGTTGTTACACCTCAAAATTACTCACTTCGATAGTGTCACAAGTGTCGTCATTACAAGTGTTGTAAGTGTCACATATTGTCTGCAAGTGTCGCATATTGACTACAAGTGTTGCAAGTGTCACAAACATCATATTTCCATCTTTCCTATGTCATGCCTCTAAAGAAATCATAAAGACACTTAAGACACCTAAAAGACTAGTTTTGAAGAAGATAAATCACTTGACAGGGAGTACAAACCTTTTGCCACTAAAAGAACCACTAAAAAATGGATTTTGGAGAGGAGCGCTCCCCTACCCACTGTCAGGTAGTGCTAGCGCTCCCTGGGCCTCTTTGGGGGAGTGTTTGAGTGCATTGTGAATCCTTTTGGGGGATCACTACCCTTTCTGAGTGAATTTTTGGTTTGTTGGAGGAAATCAGGGGACAATCCCCTCAATATTTGAAGGTAGTTAGGTTTGAATCTTGGGTCAAGGCATGATCTTAGGGAATATCCTCAACTGAAGGAGATGAATCCTCAACTTATCCCAAATATATCTCGAGTGTTTGGGCCTCTTCAAGGTTATATAAGGAGTCCTTCTCATTGTGAAAGGTACATGAAAAAGATTGGAGGTATGAAACCTATGATCTCATAGGAAACATATAGAGAAGGGTGGAGACTAGAGATTGATACCAAACTTATGATCATGTAAGTGGTATTAACAAAGGATATGTCATCAAAGCAATCATTTTATATTACTTGAGAAAGGGGGTTGGACAAGGAGAACTGGAAGAAGCTGTTGCACCTTCATCAAAGGATTGTAAGTACTTTTACTTGTTCTCATCAATATATCAATGCTTGATCTATTTCTTTCAAACTTATGCTTGTTCCACATGAGTTTGTATATAGTATATGGATCTATATTTGATCTAATCTCAGTAGAGTAGGAATTCTATTGTATCTTTGTTTGTTCTACAGGACCTATCAAGGAGCTCAGGATCGAAGCTCAGCCTGGACTTCGCAGGGACAAACGTTGTTAACACGGTAAATATCTTTCTTCTTCTCCTTTGTACATTATCTTGATTAGATATAAAAGGATGTCAGTGTCCATGCTAAGCACTTATCTGTCTTGTCCTTAGGAGTCTAGAGACCAAGAGGTAATCCACTTGTCCGCAGGGGGATTCACCTACAATAGAAATTGGCGACTCCACTAGGGAGGAGCTCTAATTTTTGTTTCCATTCCCAGATCTTGTTTTGGCCCTTTTCCCACTCACTTGACCTTCTCCATATTGTTTTTTTTATTCTTATAATTGTTTGATTGCCTCTTCATTTCATCATGATCACCCTGATTGACTGAATTTGCTTGATATTTTTAGTTTCTGGGCATTTTTCTGAGATTTTGAAGTAGAGCGCTCCCCTACCCTTGTTATCAAAGTGCCAACACTCCCTGGTGGTATTACACAAAGTTTTGGAACACTCTGGTGCCCCTTACACCAGAGCGCTACCCCCTTTTTTGTGAAAATCCTCTAGGTTTTTAGTTTCTGAGTTCAGTTTTTTCCTTTTGCATTTTCTCAGGATCTCATACTTTCAGTCCATATTGGTATTTGCCTTCAACACCTTGTTTTCTAAGGATTCATCTCTTCTTGTTTGGTAATTTGACATTTTCTTTCCTTGCCTTGAAGTCACTCTTTGTCTTTGTTGACCTAGAGTTAACTTGTTGTTTTCTAATCCTTTATCTGACTGAGTGGAATATTTTGTGAGGAAATCCAAAGGTCTGTGAACCTTTTCATTTGATCTTTGAGGTCAGTTTTCCATCATTTCTCTTTTGTTTGAGGTTTTTTGGTTCTTGTTTGCAAGTTTGGTTATCTTTTTCCTTCTTGTTTATTCACGACGAGAGTGTATTTTTTTTTTACGTGAGGTTTTCTTATGTTTGTTTAACCCTGAAGTCTAATTGACATTTATAAGTTTTACATCTGATTATCATTCACATATAAGTAAAAGGACATATTTTAGTGATTGGTTTGGATATTAGAAGGAATTTCTGAAATTTTTAGCATTGCATTGGATTTTATTGAGAAACAATTGATTGAGGACATTGCATCTTAGTGTTTGATAGTGAAAACAACTCTTTCTCTTTCTCTTAAATAGCCATTCATCGAAAGACAAGTCTACTTATCATTTTCTTGTGCATGTTTTTGGAATTGAGTCATCATACCATCAGTTTCATTGTCATACACCCTTTGAGTAAAGAATAGTTGCAAAATGAACACTAATTAAAAATTATCTAGAACATTTTGTTTTTAGGATATTCCACCAACATTAGACTAGGATTAGCACTTTGGATTAGGCTGTGAGTACAACTCTCCAAAGTTTTTCAAAAAACAACATTAGCATCCTAAGATAGGGAGAGTCAAATCCAATTTTTGTATAGGCTTTTTGGGATCCCCCTCTCACATAGGGGTTATGCATGAGGTCGCATTCGGGAGAATTATGGAGATTATCCCTCCTTGGTTCAATTGTTTGTAGTGGTCGAATCATATATTGGGGGTCACTTGAGGGTATACCCACGATTATGTGTGGGAGCCTCTCAAGTTGATTTCAGACTTGTTATTCTACCCATACGTTCGGATTGAACTATCGACTATACCCGCCCAGGGGATGACTGGGAGTTGGTGTCCTTAGTTTCCATAATATTTAGGTACTTACATGAGGTGACGGTGAAGGGAAGTCTCACTGTACCTAGAACAGACATTGGTCAAACTCACTCGGGCTCCTTGGAGGGAAAATCCACAATTACTACGTGGAAGCTTGCACCAAGGTGAAAGTCTGTTAAGCAGGTCGCCATTGTAACTTTTCCACCATATCCTAGCCCCTTCTTGACTTGATCACACGATGTCGGATTTCATCACCGAATAGTACAATCCTTGAGAGAAGCTTTGTTTGCTTGGTTTTGATTCCTATATTTTATTAGCGTATGTTGTTTATTTTCATTAGTTGGCCTTATATTTTAAGTGTGTACTATCATTCTCCAAAATTGATCCTGTAGACAATAAAGGTCTTCATCGATCATGTAGGATTCAAGGGTTTCCTTTGGAAGGCTACCAACACTTACCTCCTAACCCTCCAGAAGACAAGTCCCGTGGAGAGGTAAAAAATCAATATGATGTTGGGAGTGTTGTTTCTCCTCCGTTAGAAAATCAAGAAGGCACTTTGGTTATGGTTGAGAATCCCACTCCTCACACATATGTGTCAGCAACCCCTCTCAAACCACTTTTTCTTCGTTTAGACTCCCTTGGGAATGTCATAGACGAAGAGGTCCCATAGTTACTTGAGAGAAATTTTACCAAAACATATATGGAATCCACATAACCGATATTTGGTGATGAGTATAGGACTCATGTTCATCCTACCACTATAGTAGATACAAATCCCATACCTTCTTGTTCTGTATGGAGGACTTCATCAGGACGCGATCTCTATGAGCATTTTGAATCCATTCGACAACCCTTTAATCCTTATGACCCTCATGTTGAAACGAGGCCATCTGGCCAAACTATGAATCACCCCATCGATCAGGTCATTAACCCTACTGTTACATTAGCACAAGTCCATCCTAATGTTGGACTCATCACCTCTACTCATTTCCAAGGCACTTCAACCCATACCCCCACTTTTACAAACTTTCACTCTACAGCTCCACATGTTTCGCATGATCCTGCTGGGACATATTTGCACCAAAGAATGCAGACCCTTGCTAGACAGATACAACTAAATGGAGGGAAACCGCAATATAGCATATCTATCCCTCCTGGAATACCACCATCCTATGGAAGGCCTACCCCTCCTGGGGGACAACCCCCTTTTCATGTTCTTCCCGGAGGGAAACCTCCCTTTTCTAGTCATACCCTAGTCGTTAATCCACCACTGGCAGGGGGGAAACCTTCATTGGATGGAAACCCTTCACAATCCTGGGGAGTATCTTCCAGAGGCACATTTACCCAACCCCATGTTGGGTGGAACTCATATCATAACCCACAAGAAAGAGTATCAAATCCTGTTCCTTCTAGACCATCTTACGGATAACCTTATCCGGGTGGCATCCCAAACACCACCTAGAGTCCTCAAGGAAAACAACCTTATCCTTCCCAAGGGCCTAATTTTTATCCTCCCCCTAATCTGTATCCGCCTTTAGGATCTACTTCTTACCCTCCTCAAGGGAAACATGTTTATCCTCCTTATGGGAAAGCAACTCACCCATCTTATAATGCTCAGAACCCACCGGGTTATGCAAATGTTTCTCAGCCATTATCAAATCATGTTTATCCTGGTCAACAACAACTGTATGTAGGAGGACCTACTAGTTACAATTATCCAGCTAACCCAATTTATGGTCCTACTGGTGTTCCTATGCCACACCAGTATCATCTACAAATTAACTGACAGCTCCCTTTTCTTACGACTCTGTATCTCCCAGACTTGTCTCGGTTAACCAATGATCCTATTTTTCATTCACCGGTTTGGCCAGTTATTCTAGCTAAAATTCCTTCTGATATTCCAAAATTTGAAAGAAAATATGGAGAATATCCAGATAACCATGTGATGACTTTCCATTTTTGGTGTTCATCAAACTCCCTCAAGGATGATTCTATACGTTTGCATATTTTCCAGTGAACACTTATGAGCTCAGAAACAAAGTGGTATATTGAATTACCACGTGCTTCTTTTCATGATATCAACTCCCTTGCCATGTCTTTCCTCACTCACTTTCAACTACCTATTCACTGTGAGACAGGTACTGAACTCTTGACCTCCCTTAGTCAAACTGACTCCTTGCATATCTCTGAGCATATTCATGAGTGGAGACTACAACGAAGGATAATCAAAGTAATCATTCCTGACATATTATTGGTGGAGTGGTTTACTAAATCACTTTTACCCCCGATCACTTGTGATGTCGCTATGGGTGGCGCAGTTACTGAGGAATAAACCATTTCTCAGGCTCAGTACTTAGATTTGGTTTATTCACAATCTGTTACTTTGTATGATTTGTTTATGAATGTTGCTCGAGCTAATGTCAATCCATCCAATTCATCCACCCCATCTCATGCAGACGATGTTATCGGTTCCTTCAAAACTCAATCTACCTCCCAATCGACCACACTCTCATCTACCCACCCCAAAAATAAGATCTCTGAGGTAAATGCAGTTCAATCCTCCCCTTCAAAACAATATGGAGGTAATAACAAGACAAAAAATAAATCAAAAATTACTAATAACAATGAACAACCAAAAAATCAATCTCAAACACCTGCTACCAAAAAGAAACCACAATGGAAACTAAAATTACCATGTATAATTTGTGGTGACGATCACTGCACGTGAGACTGTCCACATTGCAATGAAGTGGCCAAACGTTTCCAGGGAAATTCACAACCCGCTGTGCTTACTCAGCCTTTTCCAAAACAACAATCCATGGTTTCTCAAACCCCCTCTCTTGGGGGCAGTTCTAGCCATCCTCATGATGAGGCCTCAACAAGTGCACATATTTATATGTTTGATGGGATTAACTTGACCACTCTCTCTAATAAATACGACACACTAGGTAGCCTTGACAAAGGAAATGTCACTAATGGTATCGGTACTTTACCGTATCCATCATCGTCCTCTGTTAGTCCTCCATCAATTAATCCTCTATCTGGACCACTTAAGAATGAGAAACCTACATCTGACTCTATCTTATTCCCTCCTAAGAGCACTATCCACAAATCTACCTTTAATCCTAGTTCACGTTCCGCCCAGAACTACAACATTGTTGAAGATTTGGCTCAAGCACCATGTGCTATGTCTGTGTTAGAAGTTCTACAACACTACCGCAGTCAATGTAGAACGCTCTTGGCATCTATTGATCCTGAGTCATCCAACCATATCATGTTTAACCTGGACAATTATACATCTTGACTCTCCCACCAACTTGCTTTCCAAGTTGATGTTGTTGTTCACAATCAACAAACCCACCGAACTATTATGGATGAGGGAGCCTCTACTTGTGTCATGTCTTTATCATGTTGGAAAATTTTAAAGTCAACTGCACTTAACAAATACCCAACGATGTTACACGCATTCAATGGGCAAGATTTTCATCCCCATGGGATTTTACAGTCCTTGCCCGTCTAGTTGGGCGGAAAAACCATCACTATTGATGTTGAGGTGGTCGATGCTCCCCTCGATTATAGCTTATTACTTGTAAGAAGTTGGTTTTATGCTATGACTGTCATTTCCTCGTCGATGTTTCGATGTGTACAATTCCCTCATCAGGGTAAAATTGTCACTGTCGATCAGTTAGATTTATGTACACTTGATGCTCGCGCTCTCGCTACCAACAACATTCCTTTCTTGGGAGACCACAAGATCATGTATGAAAGTTTTGGTGTTGGCTTGTTGAAATATTCTAGCCTTATGGGTACCTTCCCTACACCACTTCCACCGACTACACATCATATTGCCACCGTCGATATCATTTTGACCATGGCTTATCAATCTTTGGAATCATTTGACCCTTGGATTGTACCTAGTTCCTTGGAATTCGATGCACTAAGTGACACCATGCCACTTATTCCAACCAAAACCTCATACGTTGCTACCCAATCTACCTCTCCCTCTTCGGATGACCAACATCTATTGACACCCGACAATTACTCGATGCCATTACGGTTAAATTTCTTTTCATCTTCATTCGACTACATTTCCCCAATTTTTCCTTCTAATGAATCTATTAGGGAAATGATAAGCATTAACGAGCTACCTCAGGATGATAACCATCATCAATCCTCTTTTCTTCCCCCTTCTGAAGAAATTCGGGAATATATACACTCTATCTTCCCTCCTGATGTTGATTTTTCGTTGTCTCCCATGACTTCAACTTCGGATGATTTGGATCCGGTAGTTGCCATGGTGATCTCTTTGGTAGGGCTATTGGAGCTTGATATCCTTACCCCTGATGAGACCCTCGACATGTGTTCCTTCCGGATCATTCTTCTTCCATCCAGTGAATATCGCTTGGAATCCATGACCGAGTTTTGTCCCATGACATGGTGTCCTTCCAGAGAATTATTCTCTTGGAATCCATGATCAAGGAGAGTCTACGAGAATAGTTTCTCTTCTCTGTGGAAATCTCGTTAAAAAGTGAAATAGAGGTCACGAGCATAGTTTCTCTTCTCTGTAGAAATATCATTAAAAAATGAAACAGAAGCCTTGAGCATAGTTTCTCTTCTCTGTAGCAAGCTCGTTAAAAAATGAAACAACAATCTGGGGTTTGAACCTGGAGGCCTGAGAATAGTTCTTTTTCTATGTCAAGCTCATTAAAAATTGAAACATTCACCTCTCTTGAACCTTCTTTTCATTCACTCCTATCCTTTTTCTCCGTCTAGTAGAGAAATCTGTGACAACCTCAAATTCGGTGAATGAATTGAAGCTTGGAGGGCATGTCTCCAGCCTTTGATGATCATTCTGGAGTTAATCCACTAGCTTTCAAGCTGGGGACATACTGACCTTAGTATTTTTTCTTTCTCGTGCTCGAAAAAACATGAGAATGTAACCGAGTAGACTTTTATCACTTTTTTAGACTCGCATGGATATATGAAAAAAGGAACCCCTTGGAGTCATATTTAAGCTCTTTTCAGACTCTCTAAACATGAAAATATTGTCGAGTGATCTTGCTTCCTTTCCCACTCGTTAAAAGGTTTGAAAGGGCGTATTTCGAGTGATAATTTATCTCTTTTTCAGCCTTGCGAGACTAACATTATGAAAAAGGACAACATTGGAGTCATCTTAAGTTGTTTTCAGACTCTCTAAATATGAAAAACCATTGATTTTACCTTCTCTAGACTCGTTAAACAATCATACATTGAAGGGCCCATACGGGATCGAACCCTTACTTATTCTAGTTCATTAAACAAAGGAAGAGGAACTTACCTAAGGTGAGTTATATCAAGCATGTGTTACCCTCCTCGAGCTCGTTAAATTAAAAAGAGGTACTCATATATATGGATGGGGGGGAAATTGAAAGAAGCAAGCCAAGCAGTTTTTGAGAACACTACCAGTAACTCTTACAGTTGCCCTTGAACATAGCACTTTGTCTTTGCATGAATTTTAATCCACTGAACCTCTGCACTGACTCAATCCTATGATTTTATTTTACTCCTTTGGGTCACCTGACAAAAGTCACAGTATCCACTGCATCATCAAGTTTTGGTCCATGTCACATTTATGTTGTTGTGCCTCAGTGTTCAAGGGAAGTATCTACCTCAAGAGTCAACCCTCACGAATATTTTGTTTCAATACCCATGTCATCCCATGTTCATTTGATCTACCAACTACATATTTGTGTCAGTTTTGTGTCATTGATGGGGGATACATCAAGGCCCTCCCTCGATGAGTCTATTCCTATCAACTTTAGCACATTATCAAGGAGCTAGACTTAGAAACCAATTAGTACCTTGGGACCTGCATGCCTCAATGGCAGGCCTTCTCATGTCCGACAGTGGTTTTACATCATTGACCCCTGATCGGATGATTCCATGGATGTTCGACTTCAGATCATCCATTCACGTTCGTTGGAATGTACTAGAGTACCTTGGGAATCATTGACATCAATGGTGATCTCCCTCGTTCTTGTTAATGGTTTACCTCATTGACCGATAATCAAGTGGTTTCTACCATGTTCGAAATTAGGAAATCTATTCACATGGTTATATTCGTACTACATCAGGATCGATAAGAAGACCCTGGGTTGAGTCATCACTCTTATATGTACTTTTCCCAGGTTGCGAAAGAGTTCTTCTGAACTATGACTCATATATTGTTACATAGATCCACTTTGTATTGATCATGGATATGTCTTTCCATATCGTAGATCCATTGTGTATTCTTCATGGCTACGATCAGTTTAGGTCATGGGAGTATAGATCTACATTGTATCTTCAGTGGATATACTGTTTTTTCAATATAATTATGGATCCACAGTGTAATTTATGGCGGCCATACCTAAAAATTATTTATCACTCAAGCATAGGTATGCCTGCCTTAGGTTTGAAACATGTCATAATATTTGTTTGATGGTTGTGTGCATCTTTTTCCAGCCTCTTTGCATCCATACACTTGCTCAAGAAAGTGTACAAAGTACTTCATTGATCATCATCTTCTAACTTTGTACTTTGGGGGCCAATCCGTTACACCTCAAAATTACTCACTTCGATAGTGTCGCAAGTGTCGTCATTACAAGTGTTGTAAGTGTCGCATCTTGTCCGCAAGTGTCTCATATTGACTACAAGTGTTGCAAGTGTCACAAACATCATATTTCCATCTTTCCTATGTCGTTCCTCTAATGACATCATAAAGACACTTAAGACACCTCAAAGACTAGTTTTGAAGAAGAGAAATCACTTGACAAGGAGTACAAACCTTTTGCCACTGAAAGAACAACTCAAAAATGGATTTTGGAGAGGAGCGCTCTCCTTCCCAATGTTAGGGAGTGCTAGCACTCCCTGGGCCTCTTTAGGGGAGTGTTTGAGTGCCCTGTGCACCCTTTTGGGGGAGAACTACCCTTTCTGAGTGAATTTTTGGTTTGTTGGAGGAAATCAGGGGACAATCCCCTCAATATTTGAAGGTAGTTGGGTTTGAATCTTGGTTCAAGGCATGATATTAGGGAAGATCCTAAACTGAAGGAGAGGAATCCTCAACTTATCCCAAATATATCTCAAGTGGTTGGGCCTCTCCAAGTTTATATAAGGAGGCCTTCTCATGGTGAAAGGTACATGAAAAAGATTGGAGGTATGAAACCTATGATCTCATAGGAAACATACAAAGAAGGGTGGAGACTAGAGATTGATACCAAACTTATGATCCTGTAAGTGGTATTAATAGAGAAGATTTCATCAAAGCAATCAATGTAGATTACTTGAGAAAATGGATTAGACAAGAAGAACTTGAAGAAGTTGTTTCACCTTCATCAAAGGATTGTAAGTACTTTTACTTGTTCTCATCAATATATCAATGCTTGGCTTGTTTATTTCAAACTTATGCTTGTTCCACATGAGTTTGTCTACAGTAGATGGATCTATATTTTAGATAATATCAGTAGAGTAGGAATTCCATTGTATCTTTTTTTGTTCTACAGGACCTATCAGGGAGCTCAAGATCAAAGCTCAGCCTAGACTTTGCAGGGACAAACGTCGTTAATAAGGTACATATCTTTCTTCTTCTCCTGCATATGTTAGCTTGATTAGATCTAAAAGGATGTCAGTGTCCCTGCTAAGAACTTTTTTTTCTTGGCCTTAGGAGTCTAGAGACCAAGAGGGAATCCACTTGTACGTAGGGGGATTCACCTACAACAACTATTGAGTCAAGGGATTTAAGACCCATCAATAGGTTCTTATTGGTTGATTATGCCACTCCAATCCCCTATGGATAGTAGTTTGAAAAGTATATGATTATGATTCCTTTGTATAAAGAAAAAAATTTTAATATGATAGAAGAAAAGTAAGTGACATTATAGAAAACAAGGACGGAAAGCATATCGAACCTTGTGATCAGTTGTTTTTCTATGAATTGGATCACCACCTTTTCATTTACATGAGTCAGAGGGACGACCTCTGCCCATTTATTGAAATAGTTTGTGGAATTAAATATGTATCTATCTTGTTTTGAAGAACTCAATGTAATTTATACTATGATATCTAACCCCCATTGTTTGAATTTCCTAGAGATGGCCACAGGTTGTAGTGGAACAACTACTCTATTTTCCCTCCTTGTGCTTATTTGACAAGTTTTACAGTTCCTAGTGTATGTGTGAGAATCCATGAACATAGTAGGCCAATAATAGCCAGCTCTCATTATTTTGTGAGTGGTGGTATTCCCTATGAAGTGTCCACCTACAAGACCATCATGGATCTCCTTCAGAACCTTGCCTGCATCTTCTCGTTCGAGACATATTAAAAGTACCCCATCATAATTAATGCGAAAGAGCACTAAATTTATGAGGCGATATCGTGTTGATTTTATCCTGAGAGCTCTCCTTTCCTTAGGGTTTAGGTTTTCTAGGAAAGTCCCATGATGCAGGAGATAATTTGGTTTATCATACCAAGAATCCTACCTTGGGGAGACATATGAAGCTTCACCACACCATAATCCAAATTCACTGTCCCATCTAGGGTCTTCATTTACTTGGTCCTAGGATTCAACTGCCAGTTTACATAATACTTGTCCCTTAACCAGTTTGGTAGGTTTTATATTGAGATCAAATTCTTGGACCACTTCCATCCAACTCCCTCTTCTTTCCCCCATATTCTACTGAGTGAATAGGGATCAAAATGTGAGATGAGGCACAATGACTTTGGTATGGTTCTTTAGGATGTAAGATATGAAGTGTTTCACTACCTTGTACATTGCATAAGCCTGCTTGTATATAGCAGGGTAATTTAGTTCGGTCCCTTGGAAATTAGTGCTCATAAATGAGATTGGGGCCTCATTGTTGGCATCATCCTTCTAAGTCAATACTGCAACTAACAATTGGTCGGAGTAAAAAGTGTAGAGGAAGAAATCTTTTCTAAAGTTGGGACTTCGCAAAAATGGAGCTTGAGATATTGGTCTTAATGTTACTGAAAGCACTTTTTCGTTCCTCATCCCACTTAAATTCAACATCTTTGTAGCTCATTTTTTGTAAGGGTTTGATAGTTTCAGCGAAATCGGGGGTGAAGTTTCTCACAAAATTGATTTTCCAAAAGAAGGATTGCATAGATTTTTTGTTGTGGAGCAATGGAAGATGATCTATAGCCCTAATTTGTTCTAGGTCTATGCAAATTCCTGCTTGACATATAATATGACCTATTAGTTTCCCTTCCTTGACACCAAAGATAGTTTTCTTAGGGTTTAAGGATATACCGTATTTCCTACACCTTTCGAAAATATGGGTTAGGTGTTGGATGTGATCTTCTCTATTCTTTGAATATACAGTCACGTCGTCCAAATAAACTACTACACATTTGTTGATTAGTCCTCAAAAATCCACATCCATGGCCCTTTGTAAGGTTTCTCTTACATTGATTAACCCAAATGGTATGTGTTTATAAGAAAAGGTTCCTCACTTGGTTCAGAAGGTAGTTTTCAAATGGTCTTCTTCTTAAACTAGAACTTGGTTATAACCTGAAAAACCATCAAAAGGGAGAAAATATCAAAACCAGACACGGTCTGCAAGAGTTTCTCCATTAGTGGGATTGGGTAGTTTTCCTTTTCTGATGCTCTGTTGAGGTTTCTGAAATCCACACATAGACAGATATCCCTAGACTTTTTCTTGACAAGAACCAAATTTTCTACCCATGCAAAGTTTCTAACCTGAAAGATAATTTTAGCATCTAGTAATTTCTTCAACTCCTGACAGATGAGAGGCTCCAGGGATGGGTGGTACTTTTGGAGCTTCTGATGGAAGGGTTTTACTCCCTTTTTTAACAGAATTGTGTGTTGAATGATACGAGTATCATAATTCTTCAGAACTTGGTAGGACCATGTAAAAACATCTTCTTTAGATACTGTCTTAACAAGATTTATAATCTTAGGGTTCTCTGAGGTTCCTAGATTAACAGTCTCATTCATGGGACATGAACTCCATTTCTTTGTGTTCGTTGACCCTTTAAATTTTTCCCTTAAGTCAAAAAGATTTTCTAAATTGGCTACCCCTTTTAGTATTGTGTGAGACCTCAATTTTTCATTTGATTGATATGTTTCAGATTTTGGTACATGGGGATTGGTTTCTATTAATTTCTCCTAAAATATTTCATCGTCAATAGCCAGATCTTTAAAATTTTATTGATTGGTTAAGAATTTTATGATTCATATCCTTGAAATACCTTCCAATTAGAAATATTGTTGGGCATCGATGGTTTCTAGAGTAGCTCCACAGTGAATTGGGAGGCTTCATAGTCTTCTAAAGGGGATAGACTTGAGGCAGTGGTGTCCAGAGAATCAGCAAGAGTGTTCTTTGTTCTGGGGATCACTGTAATGTTGAAGGCTTCAAAATGTTTTATTAGTCTATGAACTTCCTATTGATAATTCCTCAGGTGGGGAGGGTTGCAGTGTATAGTTTTCCTTACTTGTCTAGCAATGATTTCAGAGTCTCTGAAAGCCTTTAGTTCTTTAACGTTCAAGTCTATGGATTTATTTATTCCTTGTATCATAGCTTCATACTCGATGGTGTTGTTTGTGCATTCAAATTCTAGTCTGCAGGACAGGAAATTCTATTTTCCTTTGGGATCAATGAGAATACACCCTGCTCATGATCCTTCTTGCAACTTAGATCCATCAAACTACAAGTGTAATATCCCTAGGCCAAACCCAATTGTAATGTAAATGAAAATGTACTTAAGTTGGTGAGTTGTTTGATATCATTTATGTATGCACCTTTCATGGCATAGTGCAGACATGTACTGCACAGTAAAATGATGAAGTGTGCACATTCTTGGATACCACCCACAAAAACTTAAGTGCGCACAATATTGAGGCCAGGGAGCCTTTTGTATATATGTTGTGTTTTATAGGCTAGTGAGCCAGTTATTATAAGCTAGGATGCTTATGTTTTGATTAGGCCGGAGAACCTAGATTTTAAATGCTGGTGTGCCTATTTTTGTATATGTCTCATAATTAATATAAAATACATCGTTGTGTGTAGACCGACGACAATAAAAGATATGGGGGAATAAACTCTACTATTTAGGGAAAGGGAGGGGCCTAAAAGTTAAGGAAAAAGGGCTAAGCTAGGGAGCTTAAGCAAGAAAGGAATATTATATTAATATTTCTTAAATCATAAAGTATGGATAATTATTTTATCCTAAGTTCTAAAGTTGGGTACAAGTGGTCCAAAGTAGCTCCCAACATGAAAAGTGTCAAGTTGGGGACATGCATACGTATTGTTGGGACTCAGCTCATTTTCCCATCTTTCCATGATCTTTTACCTCATTCTTCCCATGATTCCTTCCAACATTCAATCATCCATGAGCATGCACACACTCGTTGAGCTATCTCTTGTATCTTCATGACTGTACCTGAACTTGTATCCATATCCATTTTGTGTTGGTGTATCTAGTTAGCTTGGGAGTTGGACTGAAGAACTGGGTTGTCAGGCTCGTGGGATATTGAAGAGGCGGGTTGTCAGGCCCGTGAGCAATTCTCTGGGTGAGAGAATTGTTGAGAATTGATTTCCTGAAGGTGTTAAACTGCAGCTACAGTGCTCTGAGACTTCCTGTCTGGCCTATTGTTGAAGCTCGGAAAGGAAGTGGGGTAGCCGAAGGACTGTTGAACAAAGAAGGGGCACACTTCCTAGGTGGGACAGACATGTGGGGAATGAGGGACTATAGGTTGTTAGTTTGATTTATCACCTGAGAGGGAGTCTTTCATGTTGTCTATGAGCCTTTAGTTTGGCTAGGAATCCCTTTACCTAGGTGGAGTTTAGTTCCAGCTCGGGGGTGACTCACTGTTGAGAGTGATGAACAGTGTAGTCTAAGGATGGGAGGTTCGTGGAAGTTTTGCATGTAGTTGGTGACATTCTTACCAAGATAAGTGCCAATTGTGTGATAAATTTACATGTTGCATTGTTATTTACGTGTTTATTTTTATGGGTTATCATATGTGCAGTTATAACTGTGTTTATTTTTATGGGTATTTCTTGTATATCCTGCATGTATATGTTTATTGTTATTTCAGTGTGAATCCATGCATTTACATATATATTTGGTTGTTTATGTTTTATATATATGTTTCCGCAAGAGTTTTGTGTGTATATATTTTAATTGCATGCAGTTCGAAAAATTTATGTGGCATAGCTCAATAGGATGTTGGGTATATTACAGTATGTTCCGCAGAGGGAACAGTAAGAGTTCTCTGGCGTAGCGTGGCCCAAAATGGATGGTCGGGTAAGTTACAACATGGTATCAGAGCTTTAGTTTTCAACATTGAGCCTGGATGGGCCGAGCAAGTTGATTTGAAGTGAAATTTCACAGAGGATTTATTTCAAAGTGGACAAATTTCATTTTGTAGAGCGTCCATGGTAAAAAACAACAACAACTAGGCGGAATTGGGGAAAGGCCCCAATTTCTGTTGTTAAATTCATGAGAAAATGGGGAAATTTTGTCAAGTGATGAGATATTATTGTTTTAATATATGTTCTAGCAAATTCGGATCTATAATGGGTTGAATTTGAAGTTACAGTGAAGCCATGACAGATGGAGCAAGTTTAGTGGTTAAAATTCTCAATTTGCGAATTGATTTTGGATAAATTCGTTCCAGAAATGTCAAATTACAACGATTTGATGTTGCATATGTTGAAGTGGTGTTATTGGGGTGAAATTGAACAAATTTCATTGTTGTATAATGTCGATGGTAAATTGGGGAAAACGTTAATCCAAAAGCTCCAATTTCTGCGGTGGAATTCACGAGAAATTGATGCGCATAAAAATGAACGTGCACAGGTGGGCAGTCTAAAAATGCATGATGCGCAATGAAAATATTGTGATAGGTAAAATTCATCATTGTGCGGCAGGGTATTGGTGTGCTGGTGTGCATACTAAATTTTGGTGTCACGCGGAAAAATGTTAGTGTGTGGGTGTGCGGGTGTGCGCACTAAATTCCGGTGTCGTGCAGAAAAATGTTGGTGTATAGGATCATGCGATAAATTTAGAATTGAACGGTGTGCACACACATAATAATGATGCGTGTGGTGTGAACAGTGTTGGCAGAGCGCAAAGGATTTTGTTGGTGCGCACGCAATGTGGGTATATGTTGTCGCGCGACAATTTAGTTAGTGATGCGCGCAAAGTTTTGGTGTGTGGTGGAGACGTACTAAACTCTGGCATGGTGCAGCACGTAGATTGAAATGTGCATGGAATATCAACGCACAATACAAAAAATACATGCAACAGGCAATAGAGCAAGAACCGAAACTGTGCGCGGTGGATATTGGCACGCAACATAAAAGTAGTGCGCACAAGTTATTGGCACGACAGAGAAGTGATACACAGTGGTTTGAAAGTGTGCGAAACACAATTTACCTTGTGTTGTTTTTGTGCATGGTGAATATGGGTTTACAGGTTGAAATTTGTGTGCATGAAGCTATTTAAAGGGTGAACAACAACAAAAAACTAGTGATTTTCTGCAACGTTTTATATCATTTGAATGTCATATTTTTGCAACGCGTTTTTGAGGCCCTTAAGAGCATTTTTAGCAACGCAAAAACCATGAGAACACAATGTGCCATGGCACACTTTGTTTCTTCAAATAAAAAAAAAGAGCTCGGAGAGAGCTTTCTAATGGTGTAAATTGTTCGTCAAACAGAGCATTTTTTAGAAAGTTACAACACAAATAGTGAAGGGTAAATTTTAAGACCCAACTAACATCAAAGACCCATAACTTTCTACTCCGGAATCAGATTGAGGCGTAGGATAAGTCAATGGAAATATATTGATCCATAGAAGACAATCCTAGAACTCAATAAAATTTATGGGCATGTTAAAAATGTTTAATATGGAAAATAAGGCACCTGTATCATTCCAGACCAAAAACACAAATTGGCCTAAAACTTCAGCAGGCTATAACTAGTAGCCAAGATCCCAGAAAGAGATTAAACTTGAAAAGAGTGTACATAATATGCATATGAATAAACCCAATTGGGATCCTACAAAAAATCCAAAGGATTAGGTGCAAAAATGCATAATTACCACGCAGATTTGCACCAAGTTGAAAAATGAACAGGGAAATTAATGGGAAATTTTCAAATAGCCATAACTTTCTACTCAAGACTCTAAATTGAGCATGGGAATAGGCACTGGAAAGGTATTGTATAGTGGAAGATAAATATCCACCCATAAAATTGAGCGGGGAATTCAAGTTTCCAGAAAATCAGAAGAAATAATTCTGATATATATTATTGAACCAAAATGGTTGATATTTTCATGAAATTGTTGAAACAGTTAGTCTGACAAAGTTTTGTTGGCTGCACATTTTGCAGAGTTAACAACAATTAGATTAGTTCAAGATCAGCATAGATTCCAGAGTAATGGAAGAGGCATAAGGGACTTATAGTCAGGAGGATGAGATTAGAGGGATGGATGTCCATTTTGGCATTGAAGGAACAAACTATAATGGACATGGAGATGAAAGGAATGAAAACATGAATATGGCAGAGACCATTAAAAAATTGCAGAAGGATGTCCAAAGCCATAAATCTAATAATGAAAGGATTATGAAAGCCAAGGAGCAGCAGGATGACTTCAACATGAATTTATTGCAGATCTTGAATAGAATAGAAAAGAAATTGGACAATGAGAGTGGCTCAAGCAAATCTGGAAGTCATAGGCCTCCTTATGAGAAAAGAAGAACCAGAAGTGTTAACAAACATAATCATCATCACTCCCCAAGGAATTCCAATAAGAGATAACACAACAACTTGAGTCCATCCCCTATCAGAAAGAATAAGGGGTCTGGGGTGGATGAGCTACAAGGAGAAATGAACAAAATCAAACCTCCTACATTTGATTGTGAGAGAAAAAAGGATGAATATGAAGAGACATGGTTTTTGGGCATGAGAAAGTATTTTCAATTACATAATTATTCTTCTCATGCAGAAGGTAGAATTGTTATCTATCAACTCAAGGGAAAGGCATCCATGTGGTGGGATCAGCTTCTGCAAGTGCAACACATTAAAGAGAAAAGTGTTACTTGGAGGGAATTCAAAAAGTATTTTGAGAAGAAATACTTGACTAATAGATACTATGACAAGAAAATGAAAGAGTTCTTTGAAATCAAGCTTGGGAGTATGACAATAGATGAATATGAGAGAAGGTTTTTAGAACTGTTGAAGTATTTCTCTTTCATCAAGGATGAGACAATTAAGATTCAAAGGTATTTGAGTGGATTTCCATCATTCATCAGTGAAAAAATATAGTATGATGATCCAAAGACATTGGAAGAGACCATAAGGCGAGCTAAATGTCTTTATGATCAGAAAAAATCAAGGCCAACTTTCCAAAAATCTTGGGAAGACAAAAAGAATTTCAAGGTGGATCAGAGGAAGAAGGGGCATAAGACACCATTCTTCAAAAACAATCCTCAGGGATAGAAAACTCCTAAAGATCCCATAAAAATTAAAACAGAGGGTCAAAGGCCAAGGCACCCACCTATTCAATGTTGGGGTTGTAAAGGGGATCATATGTTCAGAGATTTTCCTCACAGAAGTGAAAAAGGGAGAATTGTTCATAATGTACAACAAGATGAAACAGTGGAGGACATGGGTAGAAATGTGCCAAGGATCTATGCAGCCCTAGACAACAAGAGAGCAGAGTATCAATCACATATGATTGAAGTGGAAGGTATGATCAACAACCAAAACATTTTTATTTTAATTTATTTAGGAGCTATTCATAGTTATATAGATCCTAAGATGGTGAAAAGTTTGCATTTATCAAGAAGCAAGCATGGAAAATCTTGGTTGGTGCAGCTGGCTATAGGAGCCAAAAGAAAATTTAATGAGATGGTTAAGTCATGTCTTATGGACATGAATGGGATGAACACCGGGGAAGATTTGAACATCTTGCCTTTAGGTTCCTATGACTGTATAATTGGGATGGATTGGTTGGACCAACATCATGCTATCCTAGACTATCATAACAAGGTATTTACTTTGTTGTATGAGGAAGGGAGCCTAAGGAAAGTGTAGGGAATTCCCAGGGCAGTAACCATTAGAGAAATTTCAGCATTGCAGTTGAATAAATTTTACAGGAAAGGTTGTCAAATATTTGTAGCACATATGGAAGAGACACCTAAAGATAAGGTGCCAAATTTGGAATATTATGTAGTCCTAAAAGAATTTGATGTGTTCAAGGAGGTACCAGGACTACCCCTAAAGAGAGATATTGTTTTCTCTATAAATATAGTACCTAGAGCATCTCCAGTGTCAAAGAATCCTTACAGAATGAGTACACCATAGTTGAAGGAGTTGCAAATGTAGCTTGAAGAAATTTTGAAGAAAAGGTATATACGCCCAAGTGTGTCACCTTGGAGTGCTCCAGTCTTGTTTGTAAAGAAAAAGAATGGAACATTAAGATTGTACATTGATTTCAGACAGATGAATAAAGTGATTGTTAAGAGAAAGTATCCTCAACTGAGGATTGATGATCTTTTTGATCAATTGAAGGATGCAAAGATCTTTTCAAAGATAGATCTTAGGGCAGGATACCATCAGGTAAGTATTAAAGAGGAAGATATAAGGAAGACTTCCTTTAGGAAAAGGTATGGTCATTATGAGTTCACAGTGGTGTCATTTGGGTTGTCAAATGCACCAATTGTTTTCATGTGCTTAATGAATGGTGTTTTCCGAGAATATTTAGACAAGTTTGTCATTGTCTTTTTGGATGAAATTCTTATATATTCCAAGTCATAAGAAGAGCATGAACATCATTTGAGGATGGTGTTGCAAGTATTAAGGGAGCATCAGTTGTATGCCAAATTGAGAAAGTGCTCATTTTATCAAAAGAAAATTCATTATTTGGGGCATATCATTTCAAAGGATGAAATAGTAGTGGATCCTGAGAATATAGAAGCCATTAGAGAATGGTCAGCGCCAAAGAATGTGACAGAAGTAAGATAATTCATGGGTCTTGAAGACTACTATAGGATATTTATTGAAGGATTTTCAAATATTGCACACCCAATCACTTCCTTGCAAAGAAAGGGTGTGAAGTTTCAGTGGACATTGGATTGTGAAAAGAGTTTCCAACACTTGAAAACATTATTAACAAGTTCTCCAATACTAAGGATTGCAGACCCAAATGCAGACTTCATTTTATGAACAAATGCATGTAAAGGAGGACTTGGTGGAGTCCTCAGTCAAAATGGGTTTTTTATATGTTATGAATCAAGGAATTTGAAGGAGCATGAAAGACACTATGCCACTCATGATTTGGAGTTGGTAGCCATAGTGCATGCCTTGAGGAAATGGAGACACTACCTCATGGGAAAAAGGTTTGAGATAAGAATAGACCATAATGGTCTGAAATATTTATTTGATCAACCAACTCTGAATACTAAGAAAATCATATGGTTAGAATTTATAAGCGAATATGACTTTGATATAAATCATATCAAGGGGAAAGAGAACAAAGTCGATGATGCACTCAGCAGAAGAGTGCATGAATTGCATGATACACCCATTAGCATGTACCAATCATATTTGAAAGAAAGAATTATAGAGGCTACCAAATCAAATTTGCAATATAAGGAATTAGTGGCAAAATTACAGCAAGGTAATTTGCAACAGAAAATTGAAGATTACAAGATAGATAATGATGAAATTCTCATGTACAGGGGCATAATTTATGTACCAAATTCCCAGGAGTTGAAAAATATGATATTGAGAGAAATGAATAATGTGCCTTATGCTAGGCACCTAGGATATCAGAAAACTATTGCAGCTGTCAAGAGCCAATATTATTGGCCAGGAATGAAGAAAGAAGTTTCTGATTTTATTGCCAAATGTTTGGAATGTCAAAAGGTAAAGGCTGAGAATAGACAACCATCTGGTTTTCTACAGCCATTACCCATTCTTGAGTGGAAATGGGAAGTTGTAACCATGGATTTCATCACTAAACTGCCCAGAACAAACAAGCAACATGATTCTATCATGGTAGTGGTGGATAAGATTACTAAAGATGCCCATTTTATTCCAGTTAAGCTCCCTCACAAGGCAACAAACATTGTTGATGATTATATGAAATAAATTGCTAGATTACATGGCATACCCAAGACAATTGTCTCTGTCAGAGATCCAAAATTTGCCTCAAAATTTTGGAAGGGATTATTTAATGGATTTGGAACAAATTTGAATTTTAGTACAACTTATCATCCAGAATCAGATGGGAAAATAGAGAGGGTGAATCAAGTGGATGAAGATATGTTGAGGATGTATGTGATGGATAAACCATCAAAATGGGAAGACTACCTACATTTGGTATATTTTTCTTATAACAATGGGTACCAAGCATCTCTAAAGATGATCCCATTTGAGGCACTTTATGGCAAAAAGTGCAACACACCAGTAAGATAGGATAACCCAATAGACAGAGTAGTGGTTGGGCCAGATTTGCTCAAGGAAATGGAGGAGAAAATGATTAAAATAAAACAAAATTTAAAGGTTGTCCAAGACAAAAATAAAATTTATATTGATAAGGGGAGAACTCACAGGGAATTTAAAGTGGGTGATTATGCATTCTTGAAAGTGAAATCCAACATAAGTTCCCTGAAGTTGGGAAATTGTTCAAAGTTGGCAGCTCTTTATTGTGGGCCATTTGAAATCCTAGAGAGGATTGGTACAGTAGCTTATATGATTGCATTTATTTCATCTATGTGTGTTCATAATGTATTCCATGTATCATTCCTCAAGAAATGTATACCTGATGTCAATCATGTTATTGATTGGAATGTGATCCAGGTGGAGCAAGAAGGTGCTTTCCAAGTGCATCCGGTGTGCATTCTGGACCGGAAAATCAAACAGCTCTAGAATCGAGCCATAGGGATTGTAGAGGTCCAATGGCCTGGTATAGTCCTGAGGACACTACTTGGGAGCATGAGGATGCAATGCGGGCAGAATACCTGCATCGTTTTGAGGATTTCTGAATTTTTTTGTATATGGGTACATGATGCACTGAGGACCATTCATAAATAAGGGGAGGGGATTGTAATATCCTAGGTCGAACCCAATTGTAATGTAAATGAAAATGTACCTAAGCTCATGAGTTGTTTGATATAATTTGTGTATGGACCTTTCATGGCATAGTGTGCACATGTATTGCACAGTAAAATGATGAAGTGTGCACATTCTTGGATACCATGCAAAGAAACTTAAGTGTGTGCGATATTGAGGCTAGGGAGCCTTTTGTATATATGTTGCATTTTATAGGTTGATGAGCCATTTATTATAAGATAGGATGCTTATGTTTTGATTAGGCCGGAGAGCCTAGATGTTAAAGGCCATTGCACCTATTTTTGTATATGTCTCATAATTAATATAAAATACATCGTCAGGCATAGACCAACCACGATAAAAGAGATGGGGGACTAAACTCAACTAGTTAGGGAAAGGGAGGGGCGTAAAATTTGACGAAAAAGGGCTAAGCTAGGGAGCTTAAGCTAGAAAGGAATATTATATTAATATTACTTAAATCATAAGGTATGGATAATTATTTTATCCTAAGTTCTAAAGTTGGGTACAAGTGGGCTAAAGTAGCTCCCAACATGACAAGTGTCAAGTTGGGGACATGCATACATATTGTTGGGACTTAGTTCATTTTCCCATATTTCCATGATCTTTTCCATCATTCTTCCCATGATTCCTTCTGGAATTCATTCATCCAGTCAATCATCCATGAGCTTGCACACACCCATTGAGTTATCTTTCGTATCTTCATGACTGTACTTGAACTTGTATCCATAGCCATTTTGTATTGGCGTATCTGGTTAGCTTGGGAGTTGGACTGAAGAAGTGGGTTGTCAGGCCTGTGGGATATTGAAGAGGTGGGTTTTCAAGCCCGTGAGAAATTATCTGGGTGAGAGAATTGTTGGGAATTGATTTCCTAAAGGTGCTAAACTGTAGCTACAATTCTCTGAGACTTCTTGTCTAGCCTGTTGCCGAAGCCTAAAAAGGAAGTGGGGCAGCTGAAGGACTGTTGAGAAAAGAATGGGCACACTTCCTGGGTGGGAGATGCATGTGGGGAATGAGGGACTGTAGGTTGTTAGTTTGAGTTAGCACCTGAGAGGGAGTCTTTCCTATTTTCTATGATCCTTTCACCTGGTTAGGAATCCCTTCACCCAGGTAGAGTTTAGTCCCAGCTCAGGGGTGACTCACTGTTGAGAGTGATTAGCAGTGTGGTCTAATGCTGGGAGGTCTGTGGAAGGTCTACATGTAGTTGGTGACATTATTACCAAGATAAGTGCCAATTGTGTGATAAATTTACATGTTGCATTGTTATTTACGTGCTTATTTTTATGGGTTATCATATGTGCAGTTATAACTGTGTTTATTTTTATGGGTATTTCCTGTATATGTTGTATGTATATGTTTACTATTATTTCAGTGTGAATCCGTGCATTTACAGATGTATTTGGTTGTTTACATTTTATATATATGTTTCAGCAAGAGTTCTGTGTGTATATATTTTAATTGCATGCAGTTCAAAAAATTTATGTGGCATAACTCAGTTGGATGCTGGGTATGTTACAGTATGTTCTGCAAAGAGAATAGTAAGAGTTCTCTGGTGTAGCATTGCCCAACATGGATGGTCGGGGACATTACAACAAGGTCCAAACTTGCGATCGAAAACCATCAATTTATTTTTTCCTACCTCTTTCCTCCTTTCCTCTTATATGCTTTGTGGTTTTTAACAAAGGTTCCTGTCAGAAGAGGGTTTCTTCTGTCGTCGTCGGCAAATTTTCTTGAAAATTAATTTTGGAGTTTTGAGTGAGAGGCACATCATATGAGAGGGGGGAGAAATTCCTGAAATTGGAGTCGCGGGAATAATTTCATAGCACGGGGAAATGTTTCAAAGAGGGTTCATTGAGGGTTTCTAAGTCGGTGACAATATGTTTTAGATATATTTCCCTATCGATCTTGATCATATTTGTGTTTCCGTTTAATGGAAATGAAAGGTGAGCCTAGTCTATACTAAAGTATCCATTTAACTTCTTAGACCAATCTCGACTAAGTAGCAATCCATAAGCTTATAGGATATCTACTACAATGATGTCAAACACTTGAACAAATTTCGGGTGTGTCGCCATCCTGATCATGACATCCTTGAGTTCTCCCATAACTTTCACCTGGGTTCTATGTAGTTGTATCACATGTTTATCACTTTTGAGAGGGACTGCATTCAATTTATTGCATATAGATAATGGCATAACATTAGAGGATGCCTCTAAGTCAACCAAACAATTATGGAGGTTTATGTTGAAGGCTTCAAATGTCAAGAGGAATGGTGGGACAAAAGGCTTTACCTTTTTATCTTCAGAGCAAGCGTTCACAATTGTCTTACTTCTCAAATCTGTGAGGGTTGGATTTTCTCCTTGGCCAGTGCTTTTTATAGTAGTTTCTACTGACTTCAAATATTGTAATAGAAAGTCCTTTTGCTGGGGGATTCTACACATTTCCATGACCGATATATTAGCCTTCATTTTTTTCAAATATTCTACTATATTGTAGTCTATCTTGGGAGATTCTTGGGTATGGATGTTTATAGGATTTATTTGGGAGACAAAATATTCTTTTGGGTGATAGAATTTTTGTTCTCCTCTTGATGTGTGGTCCACGGCAAGTTCATTTGAGACCGTGTGACCCCTACTTCACGTTTTCATAGCCAAGACCTCTACGGGTGGTTCTTGAACCTCAAATAGATCATCGGAAGGCATTGATAGGTCAGGGTCCCATATCAACATGGTTTTTATTTTGGTGGATCAAATTCTTCTTGATCAACAATATTCATAGTTGAGTCACTTGATTGCTCAGTAAGGGAAACTTCATCTAGAAACCGGTTGGCCATTAAATTCATGGAATGAACCCATTGTGGACAGTCTCTTTCAGAATTTTTTTCTTAGTGATAGGTATAGAAAAAGTCGAATGTTACATTTCCCATATCGATGTTTAAGTTGGATGGGGGAGGTTCAATTTATATGAATGGTGGATTTCTTTTAAAAAAGGGTTTATAGGGCCTCTAGCCTTGGTTTCCTTCCCCTGCACTTTTTTTCATGTCTATGATTTTGTTTGACAACTTCTTTATCATTCGTTGTAGATCTTCTATATCTCCACTTCCCTTTTCGAGACCTTGTTCTGTTTGTTTCCCTGGGGTTCTGGTCAACAAGAGTCCTCTCCTGGGCGAAGGTTGAACTTCCTTCTTAACTAATGTGACATTTCCTTATTTACATCCCCACATTTGGAATTCTATTGTTTTGTCTTCCTCAAAATTCTCAGCTAAGGTTGTTTTGCCAACCCTCTTTACAAACATGGAAATGGAAGCAGGGAGAGCATTAGTGTATACTTCAATTTGCAACTCCCAAGTGGGTTTAGATTCATGTTGAAATTTGTTTAGGATAGTGGTGATTCATTGATTGAATTCTTTAACCTTTTACTTTGAACTCATGGTGGTGGCGAACAACTCAGCCATCAAAGCTCCTGTAGTGGTTTCTTCTGCAAATTTATCTAAAAAATCCGTTTGAAACTTCCTCCAACTAGTTATGGACACTATAGAAAATTTAAAGTACCACGTGGAGGCCAAATTCTCAAAAGTATAGGGGAAAAGCCTGCATACTACGTCTTCATGTTGGACATTCATCAGTCTAATAACTAGTATGAATTTTTTGATATGGTCTTCAAGCAATCCTGAGGTTTCAGGGTCAAATTTAGGGAGTAACTTTTTTGGATGTCGGGGAAGGTTATCTACTCGTTTGGGGATGGCCAGAGCATATCTGGCAAACCAAGGTTGATTATTCTAAGGTGGTTTTCCCCTTTATTCATTATGATCATGGTTATCTTCCATGTCTTCTGACTCTGAAAATAAGAATTCTAAGTTAAACCCTTCCTCATCAGAAAAATTGTCGAGCTTAGAGAAATTACCAGCTGGTGTTTTGGGGATCAGGTTGAGTGGATTTTTGATCTCGATGAGGGTAAAATATATCAGTTCTTCTACTGTGTGGAAAAAAACCTAGTCAGGGGTGTTGACCACTGGTCTGCTTACTTGTTTTCTACAAGGGAGTAACGGAGCTAAGGGTAGTGCTCCAATTTGTCGAGCGTAAGCTCTTGTGATTCTTTTGAACTGGTTCAACTCCTCGTGGGGAAGAGATTAAGGTATTTTATGGAACACATGTTCTTCCTCTTGCTAGGTTGAGTTACTCATTATTGGAAATATGCCTACAACAGAGATGACGCAGATGATCAAGGCGCAGATGATCAAGGTTGGCGCAGATGATCAAGGTTGTCATTGATGGCAATCGATTGTTTATGAAGAACAGATGCTGAAACATGCTGCAACATAAAT
>ML800200.1:387810-408936 GCA_009831015.1 Picea engelmannii | reverse complement strand
ACTGCCACTAAGATTAATGATTCAAAGTTAGAAAAGGAGAGAAATTATTAATAATCTACACTAACTGATTCACCCCCCCCCCCTCTCAGTTAGTTCATACCTGTAACACTCATTTCAAGAGTACTCAGTGTATTTGGGTTGTCTTTAGAATGACTAGCCATGCATGTGGGTTGTTTTGAATCTATAGGTTGTGTGAAATATTATATCAGAAATATTGTCAGCCATTCATTCTTCAGACCCTCCTTCTAGCGCCAATTATGTTGAGGGGTCCTAAATCCCTCTAACTCAATAGTAGGAACCAAACCTGCCACCAAGGCCTAATTAGACTCTATAGTGTTTGATATTGGAATGGCTCTCTATATCTCATGATCCAGCCAATTAGTGGATGGGTTGTACGTAATGATTTATAGGATATCTTCTCGTAAAAAATCCTCCTTCATTTTGAACATTCTCTTTTTTTATTTTCTCTTATAAGTGGGTCCGATAAAATATAGGTACTGGTATAAACTAGTTGGGTAAAAGAAAAGGGGGAAAACTCAACTACTAAAGAAGGTTGAGCTCAAGATAACCCTTGTTCTCAAGCATCAAGACAAAGATTTTCACACCTATGGCAAGCCTATTACTAATACATCAACTTGTTGGTATTTCAATTATTGATTGAGATACAATTATCGAAAGAAAACATGCATGCAATAAAATGATGGAAAGAAAATTAGTTTCTGTAGCTCTAACCACTAATCACACATTAACACAACAATTTTATTTCCATCATTAGAGATAAGACCTATAAAAATATTGAATTAGCTAACTTATCAATAGATTCAAAAAACTCTTACTCATTACAACATCCATTCATGAGATACAATCAGAAGTAATTCCTCCTTATGATCCAATCACACATGCCTTTGATCTAAAGAAGAAATTTGTCTCTGATCCTAAACAGGACTTCTCAATTAAGGTAGTTCCAAAATAGTTATTTACAATTCCAAAAATGAGGGACTTTGCAAAAACCTTTGACTGTTTCTAAAAGGTCGACCCTCTTATTTATAAAAAATTATTATCTAAAAATAAATAACAAAAGTGCAAGATAAGTAAAAAAAAAACATTGCCACATGGTGCTTTCATCTCTCTATCTTCTAAGATTCATCAAATGGTTTCACTTAAGTGGATGACTCTTTTTATACTCTGACCATTTGACAAATATTTCCTCACATGTGTTGGCATATGGGAATCTGTATTGATCCATCGAGGCCAAAAGGATATCCTTTATCTCCACTTCCCATGCCCGATACTTGAATACTTTATCACTTGATTGTTGTAATACTTCTCGAGCCTTGATCAGGTGCTCCATGAACTGTTGTACTTGACCTAGCGCCATGTTTTCCACCTTTTCTCTCTCTGCAGTCCATGATGAGTCTTGTTATATGTGTTGTTTGACTTTGTCATGCAAGTCAAGAAATTTCTCGGGTGAGACGAATTTTGGGAGACCAATGTCTCTCATCGTTGATTGATCTTGGTTCGGCTTCTTTTGCAATCGACCCATTTCTCTTGAATCTCCCACTAAGATTCTTGGGCCATCACCCAATATTTGGTAGACTTCCTTATACGATCAATGTCGATGTCCCTTAGCACTTGTTGGCACAGGGGTAGACCCAAGGTTCAATACTCAAGAACACACCAACAAGCCCTAACTACTGTCCCTTTCGGCAACACCTGCAAAGCAGATGTTGTCTCAACCGAAGTAGCTATAGGGGGTTGCAGGACACAAGTGTCTACAACCAGAAGGAATGTGAAGTGGATTCAAAGAAACAACACACAAAAACCTAGTATTCTTTTATCTTCCTTAAACCTATTGCGCAAGTTATATTTCAGATCTAACACAATATCACAATAACAGCATATCAATTGATAGAGAACATGCATTAATCACATAACATAAGATATACATGGTTCACCCTCTCTCTAGGGCTACGTCCACAGAACTGTGATTTATAATGATTAAGATAAAAGCATACAGTTCTATCTACGCTCTTAGCTATCAGATCTTCTCTCTTCTCTCTTCTCTCCCTTCCCTACATACCCAGCTACAGGGTTGATATTTTCACCCAGTTGAAGATCTTACAATACCTGAAGGTTCTCACCTTACAATAGTTCTCTCTCAATAGCAATCTATTCGCATAACATAATCGAGCAAAAAACTCAGAACTAACCCTCTTCTCTCATCTAGGTTCTTATTTATACATTACAATCACTCACCGACAGCCTTAGGTTGAGACCTAAGTGCCAAAACCCTAGGTGTCTAAAACCCTAGGTCAACTTGACCCACTTTTCAGGGCTTTTCTAGACTGTCTTTCCTTCCTTCTCGCACGGTGCTCGAAAGCATCCAATGGTGGCTTTTTTCTGCTTGCTGCAATTTCCAAGATCTGTCTTCCTTGTTGATCTATCATCCTCAGTCTCCTCATCCAACAACTTTCTTTCTCTTTCTTCACTCCATATTTTATTCTCTTATACTCACTTCAACCCAGTATCAGTCACTGTGTCTTCCATGTAGTTCAGATTCCTTCTTTTTTTCCTTAATCTTCGCTTACTTCCATACCCAATGGCCATAAGGCCCCCAACACTCACTTGTGACTCATCCTGAGGCACTTCAGATTCGATCCCTCTATTTTTCTTCGAGTTCAGACTACGGAGGGTAGCCTTTGCTTTCATATCTATTCCTCCCTTCCTTCCTTGTGTAGACTATCTTTTCTGTGGCTAGTACCCAGTTTCAACTGCACCTAGTACCTAGACCCTTTTCCTCACACCTTTACTGGGAGTTGTGAGGCAGTTGGTTGTCATAATACAATTTCAACCAGCTCTCGTTCACCAACCCTTCCTTCTATTCTCCATTCAAAGTCTTCAACTGCACATCTCCTCCTTCTGTAATATAGACAACTTGATACAACCCAAGCCAATGCATTCTAAACTTCCCTGGGTGCTTCATGAATTTGTTGTCATAGATCAATACCAAATCTCCTTTCTTGAATGCTTTCTTCTTGATATTCCTATCATGGTAGGCCTTTTCTCTTTCTTTCTAAAATTGTTGATGGAATCCTGCAATAAATATGTCTTCTTCGAGTTCAACCAACTGTGCGAGCCTCTCTTGAATAGTGCCAGTGTCGTCCATATCTGTAAAGGTTGCAATTATCAGACTAGGAACCAAATATTCCATGGGTACAACTGCTTCTAGGCCATACACCAACTTAAAGGGATTATGCATGGTCAACTTCTTGCAAGTGGTTCTATAGGCCCATAACATTGTTGGTACTCTCAAATCCCAATCATCCTTGTTCACACTGCATATCTTCATCAGCGTTGTCTCCAAGATCTTATTGAATGCTTCAACTGTCCCATTTTCTATTGGATGATATGGCGTGCTCTTCTGATGGTGAACTTCAAATTCTTGGGTCAAGGCTTCAATGGTCTTGTTAATAAAATGTGTGCCTTTATCACTCATCAGGGTCTTTAGGCATCCAAACCTAGTTATGATATCATCAAATATGAAGTGTGCAGCTATAGTTTCACTACAGTCCTTGACTGCTCTTGATTCACCCCATCTAGTCAAGTACTCTGTCACAGTGATTGTGTATCTAGCTCCTGGTGGGTTTATAAGTCCCACGAAGTCAATGGCCCATTTCTCAAAGGCTTGTAAGTTTAGTTGGGGTTCTAACGAAATTTCATCTCTTCTGGATAGTTTTCCAACTCTTTGGCATACATCGCAGGCTATGTAATAATTCTTAGCATCTATGTGTAAAGTAGGCCACCAAAGGTCAGCTCTAAGAACCTTATGAGTTGTTTCTTTCCCCGTGGAGTGTCTTCCTGTGATGCCTTCATGGGATTCGGCAAGGATAAATGGTCACTCTTCTTTCATAACACACCTCCTCAATATCTCATCAGGTCCCATCTTGTATAGTTCTACATCTATAAGTGAAAAATCTGCAACGTGCACTACCAATTATTTCTTCTGAAAAATTTGCAACGCGCACTACCTGTTGACAGGAACTGTACTATCTCCGTGAAGTGATCATTAGCCTTCCTGATGGCCATTAGTTGTGCATCCGACAGTGTATCCTCCATACTAGTAGGTTTTTCTCTATGTTCCAACCTCAATAAGTGGTCAGGACCTTTGTTCATCCTTCATGATTTTACCATGATCTCAAAGTCATATTCCTAAAATAGTAGAATCCATATGCATATCCTCCCCCCCAACACTCGCTTGTTGACTAGGTATTTTAGCACATAGTGATCGATGAACATTTTAAAATTTCCTCCCAACAAGTAGTGATGAAACCTCTTCAGCGCATACACCATGGCTAAACCTTCCCTTTTAGTGATGGTGTAATTAATCTCAGTTGTGGATAGTTTCTTGTTAGCAAAGGCTAATGGGTGGTCAATGTCTCATGTTCCTGGTTGTGCTAACACTACCCCTAATTTGATAGAATATGCATCGACATGCACATGAAATTCCTTGCTCCAATCTGGGAAACCCAAAATAGGCGCAGTAACCATTTTTTGTTTTAGTGTGTTGAAGCTCTGTTGGCGTTGTTCTATCCATTGAAACTAATAGTCTTTTTTCATAATATTTTCCATGGGTGTTGTAATATGTGCATAGCCTTTAATGAACTTCCTATAGTATCCATTATGTCCCAGCATAGTGCACATCTATTTGACTGAAGTAGGAGGGGGCAGATCGACTATAATGGCAATCTTAGATGGATCCACCAGCAATCCCTTCTTGCATACAATATGACCTAACAACACTCCGAAGGGTGAAAATAAGATGCACTTCTTAAAGTTTAAGGAAATCTAACATTGCCTGCACTTGTCCAACATTATCCTGAGACATTCAATATGATTCTGCAACAAACTAAAAATAGTCCAATCATCAAATTAAGCTTCCAAGAATTTATGTAAAAACTCCTTGAATGCTTCGACCACCACCCTAGAAAATATGGTTGGTGCATTATTAAATCCAAATAGCATCATTGTATACTGGTAGGATCCCCATTCTATTGTAAATGTGGTATTACGGTGATCTTATTTGGAAATCCTGATTTGCTGGTACCCCGAAAATCCATC
The DNA here is from genome assembly GCA_009831015.1 of Picea engelmannii. Lineage (NCBI taxonomy): Eukaryota > Viridiplantae > Streptophyta > Pinopsida > Pinales > Pinaceae > Picea > Picea engelmannii. The sequence goes on along the minus strand of ML800200.1, from coordinate 403,818 downwards.
GGTGAAGGAGTAGACCTCTTGTCCTCCTACATTGTCTATCACTTCGTTAATGAATGGTGTAGGGAATGGGTCATGCAAACAAGAATCATTTAGCTTCCTGAGATCTACACAAATCCTAATTTCTCCAGTCTTCTTATCCTGCACCATCATAGGGCTTATCCATTATGAATCTTCAATAGGTTCTATGATTCCTACTTCTAACATTCTATCTAGTTCAGTCTTCACTTTTTCCTTATATTTGGGGTTCAATATGTAAGGTCTTTGTTTGACTAGCCTTGCAACTGGTTTTAAGGGAATTTTCATTTCTCCCATGGGCCCTTTAATGCACTTCATATCAATGAACTTGGTTGGAAACAAGTCCTAATACTCATGTAGTAACTCTGTGATCTTATCGATAGTGGCAGCATCCCAATAATCTCCAACATTAGCAAGCTTTGGTGTTTGTTATGTTCCAATGTTGACTTTCTTGATTTTAATTGGTTGTCCAATGAAAGGTAGCTCAACTCATGGTCCTTCTATGTCTCTTTGGCCTTATATTTCGACGATGTTCACCTTCCTAGGATCATCGTCTTCATCAGTATTGATATTATAACAGCCTTGCAGTTTCTGAAGAGGTGCAGTCCATTCATCCTCTTCTTTCTCCAAAGGGAGGCTAGGTGCCTCATCGAACACTTTTTGTATTACAATCTATAATACTTGATCCACTGTAGGATATTGGCTTTCAAATAAAAAGATAGTTACAAAGTTTTGTGTCATACTTTCCCAATCTGTAGTGATGAGGCACAATTCTTCTTGAAGGTACCAATTGATAGGGGTTGTGTCCAGTTTGTTGATAAATTTATGCACCCACTTCTCTTGATGAATGTTGCTCTAGGCTTCCTCACAACTTTGCACATGGTCCTTCGGACAACTCTGACCTGTGTATCTAACTTCCCAGCCTTCTACTTGCTCTGAGAACCGCACTTTCATCAAAGTCTGACATTGTACCCAATATGTAATGTTGTGTTTGTGTGTCCCCCACCACCTTTCTGCAGTGGATTTCAATGCCTCGTCCAGTGCCAACAATATTTTTTGTATTGGTACAATTTCTTCAAACTCCATCAAGAAAAATTCTAAATGATTTAAACCATCAAAGGTGGGAAATTTTCTTACTATTGTGTCGATCCAGTGAACTTCTCTGGTCAATATAGCACACATTCTAGTAGATACTTCATACATTTTGTTCTGCTAATTCTCCAATGCTTCTTCTGAATCTGATGAGCATGCACTCTCACTTCACCAGCTTAAATTCCCATATGTTGTAGGATTAATGTAATCTTGTTGTCTGGCTGTCAATTTGTATATTTTTTCTAACTGATATGTGTGGTATTCTTCTCTGATGGGCTCTGTGTATCTGGGACCTTCATCAGGATCCAAAGGTGCAATGACCCTAAGGAAATCACCTTTAAACTTCATTCTTCTTTTCTTTAAATCAACCACAGTGGAATTGTTGAAAGCCCAATCAATTCCTAACAACATGGGGTAAGGGAAACTATCTTCAACTATCTCAATGACCTCGAAGTCCACAAATGTTCTGACCCCATCAATGTCTACAAGGACATGTTCCAATCTTCCAAAGGGGCTCACAGCTTGTTGATTGGCCATCCTAAACCTGATAAGGGAATAGATCAACTTAGGTTTTCCCATCAATGCCCAGGTATTCTTCATCATGACATTGACTTCTGACCCTAAGTCAAGGATGATGTAGTCTATATCATACTCTCCAATTTGAGAATTCAAGTGTAATTATTTTTTTGTCCTCCTCTTTTTATATATTTGGTGTACTTCTCTACTCAGTAAGGGGTCTACCTTCCCTAACTCATACTGTCTAATTAAGTTTTGTATCTCTTGTACAACACTTTCATCCTGAATCAATTTAATATAAGGATATAAGAATTCCATGAGATTTCTTACCTATTTTCCTTCTTGTAGAGCAGACTGGTCAAATTCCAAAGGAATTCCATATTATCTTATTTATGGTCGAACCTTTGATGAAGAAGTCTTATCTCTTCCGAATTCCTTTCTTGCCTCCTCAAACAATTATTTTTCTTTCTTTGCATAAAAATTTTGGGTCTTCTTTGCAGCTTTCCTAACTCCTGATTCTTCTGTAGTATTTCCCTGGGTCACTATGTCTTCTCCTATAACAGTGCCCCCTCTAGTGATAATAGTGACTCTAAGATCTTCTCCTTGAGTTTCTTCTTTGCTTAGTTGTATTTGCTAGTTTCCTCCTCGTTTCTTCTGAAGTTTGGCTAACAGTGCAGGACAATCTTCTATGACATGTTTGAATGAGTTGTAGTAGCTGCAAGTGGTACAAGGTTTCTGAAATTCCCTTGCCAAGTGTCTGGTATATGCTTAGTTATAACAGATGATATATCCTCAACCTCGACCCATACCTCCTCCTCATCCTCGTCCTCTAAATCCATCACGAGGATTGAAGTTTCCTCTTCCTCGGGAATTATACTGCACAATGCTTCCTTCTTGTTGTACTTTGCCTTGAATTTTGTATATACCCCTTGACCTTTCATGCATGAGATCATAATCTCTACAATCCCTATCATTGTGTCCTACCGAATTACAGAACATGCAATACATATGTGTGGGTCCCTGGACATATTTTCGCAAATAGTAACATTCACCGGGGTGATGTCAATTTCTACATACCTCGCACCAAGGCAGGGTAACTTGCTTTAAAGGACTCAGGGCTCCAGATGCCAAATACTCATGAAATAGGGGACAATTTTCCTTGTCATGGTCTTATTATTTGCATAGAATACACTAGATATCTTCTCTTTTATATTTTCCATTGTCTTTCTTCATATCTTCGACCTGCAGTGATAAGCTAGTTAGTTGACTCAATATTTGACTCATACCTGAGATGGATTCTCCCATAGGGGTTGATTTTAGTTTCATGGTGATCTCCAATGTCTCATCCTATGAAGCAATCTTATGTTGCATTAGAGTTACTCCGATGTGTGGTAGGAGGGCGACAATGAACCACTCCTTATTCTGCTCATCTGGGATCTGAAAAATCAAATGGCTTGTTAGGGTTTTAAACCTCTAATCAAACTCCCACATAGGTTCATTTGTTCTTTGCTTGATTTCTTTTAGTATGTAATGCATTGTGACTCTGACTTGGGTTTCTTGAATTCTGTAATCAGCACAGTTTTGATCTAGTTTATCGATTTGGGCTAGGCAACTCCTTGGAAAAACTTCATGTACCAGCTTAGTGCGCGGTCTCTCAGGGTAGTGTTGAACTGAGCTCATTTAACAGCTTCATCGGTGATATTCTTAATACTCCATACAACTTCACATAGAAACCAATGTTTCTCAGGATCTTCAGATCCATGTCCCTTAAAGCTGGGTAACCTCATCTCGTCGGCCATAGATATTCCTAGGTTTCCTAATTGAGTAGGTATTGAGCTACTTGTACCAGGGCTCTAATAACTTAGGTTACTCTAGTTACTTAATGCTACTGAAACAACAGGAGGAGTAATAGTACTTACTTCAATGATCTTCACAGTTCCTGAAGTGTCTGGCTTTTCTCAGTGAGGTTATTCAGTCTTTTCTTCTCTTGGTCCAACAGATCCTAACTTTTCTTCACTTATTATCTCTTCCTCTTCCCCACTATAGAATCCTTCTTCCTGCAGAATAGGTTCTTGATCTTGCTCAAACAAGTTCACCAAAGGAACTTCTCTGAATATCCTTCCACTACGCGTATGTTTGATCTTTGTGTTGTTGTCGTTGTCTGAATTATTGAACATTTTCTCTTCAATCTGACCCACTACTGTATCTTCAATATGTTTTTCTCATGAAATAGCATCTTGATCTTCAACTTCAAAAAATGTAAAAAATTTCCTCTAGGTCCCTTAAGGAAATATCTTTCTACTTGGTTATATGACTCTACTCTGACAATAGAAAACTCGGTGATATACCCTCCAATGGTACTATCAAACCAATGATCCATTTCTCTTGACACGGTGTTATCAACCCTCTTAACCTTATTAATCATCGCTGACGTCCAAACCACATGTGTCTTAGATATGATCTCGAACTAGGTATCTACTAATCTGGTTAACCACTCGTATAGCTCCTTATGAATCCCTCCAAAGGAAATCTTGTGTATATCAGTAAAAATATACCTTCCCAACCAATCCTCTGTACTAATATTAGGGTTCTTGTTCTGGGCTTCAGTGAATTCCTTTTCTTGATCTTCTATCCACTTTTGAATCTCTTTCTTTGATGGAAACCACCTTGACATTCCCTCAAGAAGATTTTTGTCTCGGCAACAGAACCATTTGTTGGCACAGGGGCAGACCTAGGGTTCAATATCCAAGAGCACACCAACAAGCCCTAACTATTGGCCCTTTCGGAAATACCTGCGAAGCAGATGTAGTCTCACCCAAAGTAGCTATTTGGGGTTGCATGACACAAGTGTCTACAACCAGAGGGAATGTAAAGTGGATTCAAAGAAATAACACACAACAAACCAGTATTATTTTATCTTCCTTAAACCTATTGCGCAAGTTATATTTCAGATATAACACAATATCACAATAACATCATATCAATTGTCAGAGAACACAACATTAATCACACATAACACAAGATATATGTGGTTCACCCTCTCTCTAGGGATACGTCCACAGAATTGTGATTTATAATATATTAAGATGAAAGAATATAGTTCTATATGCACTCTTAGCTAGTAGATATTCTCTCTTCTCTCTTCTCTCCCTTCCATGCACACCCAGCTCCATGGTTGATCTTCACACCCAATTGAAGATCTTACAATACCTGAAGGTTCTCACCTTACAATAGTTCTCTCTCAATAGCAATCCCTTCTCATAACATAATCGAGAAACAAACTCAAAACTGACCCTCTTCCCTCATCTAGATTCTTATTTATACATTGCAATCACTCACCGACAGCCTTAGGCCGAGACCTAAGTGCCAAAACCCTAGGTGTCTAAAACCCTAGGTCAACTTGACCAATTTTTCAGGGATTCGCCAGCCTATCTTTCCTTCCTTCTCACGTGGTTCTTGAAAGAATCCAACGTTGGATTTTTTCCACTTGTTGAGTTGCCCAAGATCCGTCTTCCTTGTTGATCTTTCATCCTCAGTCTCCTCATCCAATGGCTTTCTTTCTCTTTCTTTGCTCCATCTTTTCTTCTCTTCTGCTCACTTCAACCCAGTATCAGTCATTGTGTCTTCTGCACATTTCGCATTCCTTCTTTTCTTCCTTAATCTTCGCTTACTTCCATACCCAAGGGCTAAAAACACCCGAATGTCATTCTCTTCGATGTATCATCCCTTTTGAACTATGTTGATGTAATCAATTCTTTCCACTGCATGGTGTTCCTTCTCATACCATCTTTCAATGTCTTTTCACGTTGTTATCGCCATAATGGTGTCATCTTGGAAGTCAATTATCCCTGCAGTGAAAAGGTGTCGCTCACTTGTGAATTTGTTGTAGACATATTGGAATTCACTTCTCAAGAATATTGTGGTCTATGTGGAGTCCTAATAGTATTTTTCCAAATGGCGTAGATTCTCCAACTCCTTTAGCGTGGTGGCCAACTCTTCTTCATCTTTCCTTTCTCTATCCAAGGTGGTATTTGTGATTTCCATCACTGCATCGATAAGCTCGAACATCTTGGCATGCTCTGTGCTGATCAATTTCTCCTCTATGGTGATGAGGATTGAACTATCCAAAGTAATCCTCCTTTTCTTAGTGGTTCTCTTCATGATGGATTTCCTCTTTCAGTCGTAGGTGATGGCTTGTATATCGGTGACCTCATCCACAAGTTCGGGGATTTGTTTCTCTCTCTAAGTAAGAGTGTTTCCCAAGATCCCGACAGTGTATATCTATTCAAGACTGGGTTCCTGAACCTCTTATGTATGTCTCGATGGCTTGGCCTCTGGTTGTTTCTCATCGGGTGGTAAAGTAATGGTCAAAACTGAGAAATCAGGAGAAGGTTCGGTACTTACATGGTAATCGGTTGTTAAAATGTCGATTTCTTGTTGTGTGATTTCTCCTTCTTGTTCGAGCAATCCTGGCTCGTCCATCGAGTCGTCCATTAGGATTCCTGGTATGTCGATTGGCCTAGCATCCAAATCATTTTCCACCTCATGCTCATTCTATGGGTGGCTCTGAATTGAAGCATCGGGACCTGGGATGGATGCCTTCTCAGGTTCTATTTCCTCTGTGATTTTCACTAGAGTGACCAGGGAACCTATGAACTCTCGTCATCATCATAGATAGTTATTATATCAAACAACAAATTTGGTGCACTTGTTCTCCCTAATGTCCTCTCTATATCGGTCTAAGTCAAAACTTCCCCTGGTGATTGAACCTAGGGTGTTGAAGCTTCAAGGTTATCTGACCCAGTGGTTTCTTCAATCTGTATCGGCTTTGGGTCACTTGGTCCTCTATAACTTTCGATTGGGTTATCGGAAGGAACCATCATCATTTCTACAAGATCTAGGTGATTCTTTCATTGATAAATGACTCTTTGAGCCTCTTCCATCAAGAGAAATCCCCTTGTCTGTGCCCTTGGTGTCAATAACAATCCTTTTCTCTTTACCTCTATTGTCTCTACCACTATGATTTCTTCCCTGGCTCTAAGGGCCTATTGATCTGACTGCTCTATCTTTTCCACCTGTTCATCCATGCTCATGGCCTTGAACTTGGTCATGCTTGGGTTGGCCATCCTCTGTACCACTGCGTCCCAGTTCTGGGCATTCCTTGCGAAGAATTACTCATCAAACTTATTGTGAGCATATGGCCAGAAGGATGATACTTGAGAAGCATGTTGGAGGACCAGGACTTTCGGGTCGTTCTTGCAGAATTAGCCTGTCAGGAACCTGAATTCAAGGTGGCTCAACCCCTCTTATTTGGCTTGAGCAGTATCCTTTACCAGATAGAACCCCACATGGAAACTGTAGGATATGAAATCATGTTTCTTGTATTTGACCAATGTGGCGTTATAGCCCTATAGGATGATCTGATAACATATTTCTCCCATGATGAGTTGGTCCGAAACATGAGCTGGTAGGATATGTGGTGCTCTGGTGGCCCCGACCACCCTGATGTAGGGTGAGCGCTCGTCCAAGTACCAATGGTCTGCCTTGGCTATCATTTTCTTAGCTTTCATTGATAGCCTTGGGAAATCCTTCTTAACAATGATAAAATAAATGTGGGCAATCAATTCATCGCATATGAGTGTGTAATATTCCGTGTACCTTTTATCCCATAGCACGTTGAAGTAGATGTGGACTAGGAGCTCTACAACAATCCATCTTAGATTCATGCTGGCGAAGACATTCCTTGCACACATGACATTGAATAGGTATGAGTCCATGTCAAAATTTGATGCCTCTCCTTCCTTCGACGTCTAAGCCTATTGTACACATGTGATTAATTGTTAGGAGACTATCACTCCCCAATTGAAGTTTCTCCTGACGATTGCAACTATGTATGCCAAAGGAATCCATGCTTTCGAAAACTTGGAGCAATCCTTTTCTCCGTACAACTGATAGATGAGATCCATCAAATATATGTATGGCTCCCTCAGATTAATTGTTCCATACCATCCATTGCCTCAGTTAGTGAACTTCTTTCCTCCTTCCACCATGAGGCCATCAGTCGGTTGGTGTCATGAAACTCATAGAAATTTACCACAAAGTCTGTGTTGAGCCGCTCCTCTGGGTCAATGAGCTTATAGTACATCTGGACTTCTGTTGAGAGGAAACATTTGATGCATATGCCATTCTAATCATTGATCAATAATTTCTTCCCATCCATGTGGTCAATGAGCCATTTTAGAACCTTTATGCAGAGGAAAATCGGGGTTCTACTTGCCACCATGTGTTAATATGACCGTCAGATCTTCGGGAACACCTAGTCATCAAGCGTCCTTATGCCTGGATCACTGTGTGGGATATATTCTAGGTATTCTTATTGGTTGATCCTATTAAAGAGATCCCCCCATTGTGGGAGCATTATTTTGGACCCAATGCTTTCTTCAGTATTACCGAAGGCCGGAGGCTGGGCAAAAGATTTCTTTGTTGAGGTTTTGATGACAGGCTCTGCCTTGGGAGTGTACTCCAACTGCCTTATGGTCCCCAGAGAAGAACCTTTACCTATCTCTGATTCTCTTAGCTTTGGTGCTCTCAGCAAGCGTCTGGAGGTTGTCTTTCTCAGCTGCATTCTTCCTGCAACTAGAGAAGAGTTTAGATACTGTGTAAGAAACCATATGAACATATATAAATTATAGCCAATGAATTGACAAACTTGGATACATACCTCTGAACCTTGTTAAACCTAGTTTTGATAATCAAAAGGGTCAATACAGTCTCGAGTTTCTCACTCTTCTCCTTCAGATGCTCTAGAATTCACTTATGTGCAGAATGAATTTGTTCACAACGATTCTAGATATTTAAACAAGGATGATCTTATTGTGTTGCATCAACCATTCAATTCAGGTTATGAATGAAATTTCGACAAATCTGCCACCAGATCTTCAGAGGAGTTTCAAATTAAATTCATTGTGGGTTAACGATGGAGGCATGGATGGTAATGTGTTCTATCGAATCTTTCAAAATGCTTTGTCTAATCAGCGCACATGGTAGAAAATAATGTGGGATCAGGCATTAACTAGCTCCTTAAATGTCCAAAATCCAATCATATATAATGTCACAAATGTCCCACTGTTCTGCTCTTTCATTTGGTGGATCAGGGGTTAGGATTGTGTTGCAAACATTTTTGTTGATATACTCCTGCAAAATCTCCAACGTCGATCGATCTTACCATACAGTGTTGATGTGGAAGATCTAACTCAGAGGTGTGACTAGGACCTAGTTAACCCAAAATGACTCAGGATAGAACTAGATCGTACAACCCTCTTACCTGGTAAAGACATGAAGTGTCTGAGACCAGTGAATTAATTCACTCGTGTTAATCGAAGTCATGAATTTATTTAAGCTATTCATTCTAAAACCAAATCCTAACTTGCCGACGCTGAAAATTTTCAAGGATCGACAATCAATGATAAGCCTACCCAAGTGCTCTCACATCGACTTTCTCAAAAAAGTCTTGATGCCGAAAATGCATCGAGGATTGGAAATTGGTGATAAATTTATCACGGTCGAAATATTTGTTGTAATCCTTATGTATTTTCGCCGATGCCGATAAAGCTCATCGAGCATTGGATATCAGCAATTGTTTTACGTCCATTGTTAACGTCTGACTTCCTCGTATTTTACCAATGCCTAAGGGGATCGGCTATCTCTCGTACCTTTATGTGAATAACCTACATAAAAAAAAACCGCCTTCTGCCAATTTCGATGAGGATCGGCAATCGACGACTATTGTTTTCTTTGTGGTTCCTTTACTTACTTGAATTATTTCCGACATCGAACCTGAGCGAGTTAGGTGTAGGGTTTAGCTATCGATTCTTAATTCAGGTGCTAAGGTATTTTAGACATGAGGTTTCATCAGTTCAAACCAACTTAAATAGGTGATAAGAGTCATGAAAAAAATCAAATATAAAACATTTCCCAAAATGAAGTTGATTCAGACAGTGTAGAAAACAAGTGCTACCCAAAAAGTGACAAAATTTGACGGAACCATTTGTTGGCACAGAACTGTGATTTATAATATATTAAGATGAAAGAATATAGTTCTATATGCACTCTTAGCTAGTAGATATTCTCTCTTCTCTCTTCTCTCCCTTCCCTGCACACCCAGCTCCATGGTTGATCTTCACACCCAATTGAAGATCTTACAATACCTGAAGGTTCTCACCTTACAATAGTTCTCTCTCAATAGCAATCCCTTCTCATAACATAATCGAGAAACAAACTCAGAACTGACCCTCTTCCCTCATCTAGGTTCTTATTTATACATTGCAATCACTCACTGACAGCCTTAGGCCGAGACCTAAGTGCCAAAGCCCTACATGTCTAAAACCCTAGGTCAACTTGACCCACTTTTCAGGGAATCATCAGCCTGTCTTTCCTTCCTTCTCACGTGGTTCTTGAAAGAATCCAACGTTGGATTTTTTCCACTTGCTGAGTTGCCCAAGATCCATCTTCCTTGTTGATATTTCATCCTCGGTATCCTCATCCAACGGCTTTCTTTCTCTTTCTTTGCTCCATCTTTTCTCCTCTTCTACTCACTTCAACCCAGTATCAGTCACTGTGTCTTCTGCACATTTCGCATTCCTTCTTTTCTTCCTTAATCTTCGATTACTTCCATACCCAAGGGCTAACAACAACCGAATGTCATTCTCTTCGATGTATCATCCCTTTTGAACTATGTTGATGTAATCAATTCTTTCCACTGCATGGTGTTCCTTCTCATACCATCTTTCCATGTCTTTTCACGTCACTAGCGCCATAATGGTGTCATCTTGGAAGTCGATTATCCCTGCAATGAAAAGGTGTCTCTCACTTGTGAATTTGTTGTAGACATATTGGAATTCACTTCTCAAGAATATCGTGGTCTAGGTGGAGTCCTAATAGTATTTTTCCAAATGGCGTAGATTCTCCAACTCCTTTAGCGTGGTGGCCAACTCTTCTTCATCTTTCCTTGCTCTATCCAAGGTGGCATTTTTTATTTCCATCACTGCATCGATAAGATCAAACATCTTGGCATGCTCTGTGCTGATCAATTTCTCCTCTATGGTGATGAGGATTGAACTGTCCAAAGTAATCCTCCTTTTCTTAGTGGTTCTCTTCATGATGGCTTTCCTCTTTCAGTCATAGGTGATGGCTTGTATATCGGTGACCTCATCCACAAGTTCATGGATTTGTTTCTCTCTCTAATTAAGAGTGTTTTCCAAGATCCCGACAGTGTATATCTATTCAATACTTGGTTCCTGAACCTCTTATGTATGTCTCGATGGCTTGGCCTCTGGTTGTTTCTCATCAGGTGGTAAAGTAATGGTCAAAACTAAGAAATCAGGAGAAGGTTCGGTACTTACATGGTAATCGGTTGTTAAAATGTCGATTTCTTACTGTGTGATTTCTCCTTCTTGTTTGAGTGATCCTGGCTTGTCCATCGAGTCATCCATTGGGATTCCTGGTATGTCAATTGGGCTAGCATCCAAATAATTTTCCACCTCATGCTCATTGTATGGGTGTCTCTGAATTGAAGCATCGGGACCTGGGGTGGATGCCTTCTCAGGTTCTATTTCCTCTGTGATTTTCACCAGAGTGACCAGGGACACCTATGAACTCTCGTCATCATCGTAGATAGTTATTATATTAAACAACAAATTTGGTGTACTTGTTCTCCCTGATTTCCTCTCTATATCGGTCTATGTCAAAACTTCCCCTGGTGATTGAACCTGGGGTGTTGAAGCTTCAAGGTTATCTGACCAGGTGGTTTCTTCAATCTGTATCATCTTTGGGTCACTTGGTCCTCTATAACTTTCGATTGGGTTATCGGCAGGAACCATCATCATCTCTACGAGATCTAGGTCATTCTTTCACTGATAAATGACTCTTTGAGCCTCGTCCATCAAGAGAAATCGCCTTTTCTATGCCCTTGGTGTCAATAACAATCCTTTTCTCTTTACCTCTATTGTCTCTACCACTATGATTTCTTCCTTGGCTCTAAGGGCCTATTGATATGACTTCTCTATTGTTTCCATCTGTTCATCCATGCTCATGGCCTTGAACTTGGTCATGCTTGGGTTGGCCATCCTCTGTACCATTGCATCCCAGTTCTGGGCATTCTCTGCGAAGACTTATTCATCAAACTTATTGTGAGAATATGGCCAGAAGGATTATACTTGAGAAGCATGTTGGAGGACCAGGACTTTTGGTTCATTCTTGCAGAATCGGCCTGTCAAGAACCTGAATTCAAGGTGGCTCAACCCTTCTTGTTTGGCTTGAGAAGTATCCTTTACTAGATAGAACCCCACATGGAAACTGTAGGATATGAAATCATGTTTCTTGTATTTGACCAATGTGGCATTATAGCCCTGCAGGATGATCTGATAACATATTTCTCCCACGACGAGTTGGTCTGAAACATGAGCTGGTAGGATATGTGGTGCTCTAGTGGCCCCGACCACCCTGATTTAGGGTGAGCGCTCGTCCAAGTACCAATGGCCTGCCTTGGCTATCATTTTCTTAGCTTTCGCTGATAGCCTTGGGAAATCCTTCTTAACAATGATAAAATAAATGTGGGAAATCAATTCATCACAGATGAGTGTGTAATATTTCTTGTACCTTTTATCCCATAGCACGTTGAAGTAGATGTGGACTAGGAGCTCTACAACAATCCATCTTAGATTCATGTTGGTGAAGACGTTCCTTGAACACATGACATCGAATAGGTACGATTCCATGTCAAAATTTGATGCCTCTCCTTCCTTCGATGTATGAGCCTATTGTACACATATTCTTAATTGTTAGGAGACTATCACTCCCCAGTTGAAGTTTCTCCTGACGATTGCAACTGTGTATTCCAAAGGCATCCATTCTTTCGAAAACTTGGAGCAATCATTTTCTCCGTACAACTGATAGATGAGAGCCATAAAATATATGTATGGCTCCCTCAGATTAATTGTTCCATACTAGCCATTGCTTCGGTTAGTGAACTTCTTTTCCTCCTTCCACCTTGAGGTCATCAGTCGGCTGGTGTCATGAAACTCATAGAAATTTACCACGAAGTCTGTGTTGAGCCGCTCCTCTGGGTCGATGAGCTTATAGTACATCTGGACTTCTATTGAGAGGAAAAATTTGATGCATATGCCATTCTAATCATTGATCAATCATTTCTTCCCATCCATGTGGTCAATGAGCCATTTCAGAACCTTTATGCAGAGGAAACTCGGGGTTCTACTTGCCACCATGTGTTAATATGACCATCAGATGTTTGGGAACACCTAGTCATCAAGTGTCCTTACGTCTGGATCAATGTGTGGGATATATTCTAGGTATTCTTATTGGTTGATCCTATTAAAGAGATCCCCCCATTGTGGGAGCATTATTTTGGACCCAATTCTTTCTTCATTATTACCGAAGGCCGGAGGATGGGCAAAAGATTTCTTTGTTGAGGTTTTGATGACAGGCTCTGCCTTGGGAGCGTACTCCAACTACCTTATGGTCCCTGGAGAAGAACCTTCACCTATCTCTGCTTCTCTTAGCTTTGGTGCTCTCAGCAAGCATCTGGAGGTTGTCTTTCTCAGTTGCATTCTTCCTGCAACTAGATAAGAGTTTAGATACTGTGTAAGAAACCGGATGAACATATATACATTATAACCAATGAATTGACAAACTTGGATACATACCTCTGAACCTTGTTAAACCTAGTTTTGATAATCAAAAGGGTCAATACAGTCTCGAGTTTCTCACTCTTCTCCTTCAGATGCTCTAGAATTCACTTATGTGTAGAATGAATTTGTTCACAACAATTCTAGAGATTTAAACAAGGATGATCTTATTGTGTTGCATCAACCATTCAATTCAGGTTATGAATGAAATTTCGACAAATCTGCCACCAGATCTTCAGAGGAGTTTCAAATTAAATTCATTGTGGGTTAACGATGGAGGCACGGATGGCAATGTGTTCTATCGAAGATTTCAAAATGATTTGTCTAATCAGCGCACATGGTAGAAAATAATGTGGGATTGGGCATTAAATAGCTCCTTAAATGTCCAAAATCCGATCATATATAATGTCACAAATGTCCCACTGTTCCTCTCTTTCATTTGGTAAATCAGGGGTCAGCATTGTGTTGCGGACATTTTTGTTGATATCCTCCTGCAAAATCTCCAACGTCGATCGATCTTACCATACAGTGTTGATGTGGAAGATCTGACTCGGAGGTGTGACTAGGACCTAGTTAACCCAAAATGACTTGGGAAAGAACTAGATCGTACGACCCTCTTACCTGGTAAAGACACGTGGTGTCTGAGACCAGTGAATTAATTCGCTTGTGTTAATCGGAGTCATGAAATTATATAATCTATTCGTTCTAAAACCAAATCCTAACTTGTCGACGCTGAAAAGTTTCAAGGATCGACGATCAACGATAAACCTACCCAAGTGCTCTCGCATTGACTTCCTCAAAAAATTCCTGATGCCGAAAATGCATCGAGGATTGGCAATTGGTGATAAATTTATCACGGTTGAAATATTTGTTGTAATCCTTATGGATTTTCGCCAATCCCGATAAAGTGCATCGGGCATCGGATATCGGCAATTGTTTTACGTCCATTGTTAACATCCGACTTCCTCGTATTTTACCAATGCCTAAGGGGATCAACTATCTCTCGTACCTTTATGTGAATAACCTACATAAAACAAAACTGCCTTCTGCAAATGTCGATGAGGATCGGCAATCGACGACTGTTGTTTTTTTTGTGGTTCCTTTACTTACTTGAATTATTTCTAACATCAAACCTGAGCGAGTTAGGTGTAGGGTTTAGCTATCGATTCTTAATTCATGTGTTAAGGTATTTTAGACATGAGGTTTCATAAGTTCAAACCAACTTAAATAGGTGATAAGAGTCATGAAAAAAATCAAATATAAAACATTTCCCAAAATGAAGTTGATTCAGACAGTGTAGAAAACAAGTGGTACCCAAAATGTGACAAAATTTGATAAGGATGTTAGGGTGTGTTGAGTGCTCAACAAATGGAGACTTATTGGGCGAAACAAAAATCTTGGTTTCTTCCTCGGGCTTAGCTTATGCAGAATATGGTTCAAAACTTAACTATTTTTTAATCAGATCCTCTTCTACCCTTGCATTTGAAATTACCTGGTTGGTGAATCTGGGCCTGCCTCTGGGGTTTCAACCATTATTCCACCTTAGTTTTCTTTAACCATGACCCATTCCCTATTTTTAAAATATTTGATTAAATAATTCACTGGCACCAGTCCTTTTAATTATCACCATTCACTTGCTACAGTGTTGCTACACTGCCAGCGAGCATCCATAGCCCCGGCGGAGTCACCCCGACGTCATAGATCTTTCTCCGCTACCAGCGAGCGTCCATAGCCCCAGCAGATTTAACTACATACCCTCTCCTACTTTTCACTCATTTGATATAATTGATTTTATTTCAAAGAATTCCCAAAGTGAGTGGGAGAGGAGGATGTATGTTATTTTCAAAATGAGATGGTTAAGGTGAATTTTTTCTCACTCTATCTTGAGGTACATGAGGTCCTTTCTAGCTTACGATCTTTCCCTTTAGGTTTTACCAAACCACCAGGCGAACACTTCATCACTTTTCCAAGGTTTTTTATCTGCACAGGTTAGACAGAGAAGTCCTTCAAAACAACCACAATTCTCCCAACGCTTCTTGTGTTGTTTGTAAGCATGAGTCAGGACCAGAGTTTGTTATACCACATGAACTAAGGTCAACCAATGCCTTGTTGAACACAAACTTCAAAACTGCAAAAATTACTATAACAATAAAACAAAAATGAAGAACCCCATAATAAACCTACCTAAAAACAAAATATCATGAAAACACACACATGTTTTTTTAACAGAAATATTGTCTTAGGCCTTGTCCATTCAACGGGAGGGCGTCAGATTCCCCCCTCATATTTTGAAATTGGTATGTTCCTACCCCAATTTTATCGGCTACCTAAAAAGGTTTGATCCGTAAATTTTGAAACTTCAGATGCTTTCCCTTCGGGTCATTCACTCTATCCCATTTTAAGACTAAGTCTCCTACTTCAAAATTCATCTCTTTGGCATTATGCTTGTCAAACCACCTTTTAACTATCTACTAATGAGAAATGAACTTTGATTTTTCTTTCTCCCTTTCTTCTTCCAACTAATGAGGAGGGTATCAATTCTTTGTTGTATAACCGATGAGGATTATCCTTTAGAATATTGAGCAAGCTGAAGGTAAAGAGAGCAGGGGGAGTGAAGGAGAGGGAGAGAGAGTGGGATAGAGGGAGAGGGAGAGAGGGATGGATGGTAATGAGAGAGAGAGAG
>ML800200.1:368487-387602 GCA_009831015.1 Picea engelmannii | reverse complement strand
AGAGAGGAGGAGGAGGAGGAGGAGCAGGAGGAGGGAAAGTGGGGTAGAGAGGGAGAGGGAAAGAGGGAGAGAGGGATAGTGTAATACCCCTAGGCTACAAACCCCATTGTAAATATAAATTTAATTGTGCATATAGGATGGTGAGTCAAAATACTTTGGGGTCAGAGTGCCTTTGTATGTATGTATTTAAGGCTAGAGTGCTTGTATAGTATTTGGATTGGTGAGCCAGAAGCTGGAAGGCCAACAAGCCTATTTTTGTAAAATGTAATCCAACTCAGTTTCTAATGAAAGCACATCACTATTGCAGACCAAACATGTAAAAGAGTATGGGGGGACAAATTCCACCAAAATGGGAAAGGGGGGCCTAAGATTCTAGGGAAAGGGTCTAAGCTAAGGGGATTAATCCCAAAGGAATATTTTATTAATATTCCTAAATTTTATAAAGTATGGATATTTTAATATATCTTAAGTCCCTATGTTGAGGAACGTATTTCCATGTGGACCCAAGCTAGTTCCCAACATGACAAGTGTCAAGTTGGGAACATGAAAATATATTAGGGGGATTTAGTTCATTTGACCATATTTCCGTTATGATTCTCACCTCACCACCTCCATACTACTTTCAATCATACCTTCTTGCTTCTAGTACCATACATGTACATGTACCTAGGGATCTTTGGATCTAGATTGAAGAGACGGCTTGTCAGGCCCATGGGACATTGAAGAAGAGGTTTGTCAGGCCCATGAACATTCTCTCCATGTGAGAGAAGTTTTAGGAATTTATTTCCAAAGGTGCCAAAAATCAGCTACAGGGCTCTGAGACTTCCTGTATGGCATGTTTTTGAAGCCCCGGAAGGAAAGTGAGGAAGTCGAAGGACTGTTAAGCAGAGAAGGAGCACATTTCATGGGGTGGGATAGAAATGTGGGGAATGAGGGAGTGTAGGATATTAGTTTGATTTGGCACATGTTTCTAAGTTTAAATTTTGTTAGACAGACCTTAGCCTCATTAGAAATCCTTGACCCAGGTGGAGTTTTATCCCCATCTCGTGGGTGACCCATTAATAAGAGTTTATGAGAGGTGGGGTCTAAGGATAGGAGGAACGTGGAAGGTATGCATGAATTTGGTGTTATTTTTACTAAATATGAGTGTCTATTGTGTGTTAATTTATGTGTTATGTTAATATTTATGCATTTATTATCATGGGTTTTTCCTGTACATTATGTATCTATATATCTATTGTTATTCTACATTAACCTATGTACTTGCATAGTGTTTTAGTTAATTAAACGTGTATGAGAGTCGGAATTTTCATGTGGCATTTCCCAACAAGGGTATGAGGATGATACAATGTGGTATCAGATCCAAGTTTTAAACAATGAGCCTGCATGGACCCAATTAGCAAAGTGCAGAACTAAAATTTGTAGAGTAAGCATGAAAATTGTTTGATAGAATGTTGGAATGAGGATGTCTGCAATTTGTTTGAAAAAATTATTACAGTGGGATGTGGAAGAATTCTTGGAAAATTTCATGGGAAACTGCAAGAATAAAGCACAGGAATTAAAATCCCTGATTTAAATCTCAAATTGGTCAAATTTGGGCCTACAAATTGGTCTAATTTCATGTTTACAGAGTGCCATGGTGAAATTAAGTGAAATTGGGGAAAAACCCCAATTTCCATAAAGGAATTCATGAGGAATTAGATGTACCAGTTTCAAGTTACAGGTGAAAGGGTCGAATCCATGTGAAAAAAGGGAAAAATTTGGTTGTATTTATCTTAGTCATATATATCTAATGGTGGCCCAAAAGAAATTTCGAAATTAAGTGGAATTGAGCATTTTTGGGTATTTTTGAAAATTTTGAAATTGGCAAAATTGGAAAAAAATTGGTATTTTTCGTACGCTGACATCAGCATGACATGGGGGGCATGTGTCAACTGAATTGGAAGATCGATAAAGTGTAATACCATGGTGGAAACACCACAGTGGCATTGCAAATTGTGAGGTTTCAAGAGAACTGGCACCACAGAGGTGATGTTATCCTACTCGGCGGAACCCCAAGCATAGGACACGCATCAACCCTACATTGATTTCGAGGGGGTCGAATGGGATTATACTAACCCAAGGTATGGGGGGGGATGCATGGATTTGTGAGACGTCACCCCATCCCTAACCATGGTTAGGTCTTTCGGCCCCTCCCCACTGTGTTAAAGTATGATGGGGCAGCGAGGGATGAAATGTGATGTGGATCGTCGATCCCCGTCGGTGCCCATCAAGTGATGATCGTTGGATCATAACAGCATGAAAATAGAAGAACCAAGGTATATTATTGTGGTATGGTTCCCTCCCATTCCCATGATCCAATAAAATGGTACCACGTGGACAACTACGGACTGTGGGGGGGGGTGAAAAATAAAGTGTGTATGCCTAAGAATAAAGGAGGAGGTAAGGGAGGTAATGGAAGTTGACAAGAAGGGACAAGTGTCCAAGAGATATGACATGGAATACTTCTAGAGGTTCCAAGTAGACTCAAGTTCTAAATCAACATCCCCGTCAGCACAAGATGGCTAAAATTAGCAGAAAGTAATAAAAATTTCGTTGTTTTCCAGATTATCTTTTTGCAGGGCATTTTTGAGGCCCTAAACAGTGTTTTTAGCTACTCAAAAACCATAAGAATAGAGTGTATTAAGGTTTTTTACACTTTGTCTCTACAACTCAAATGAAATATCTAGGAGAGAGATTTATAGTGGTGTAAACCATTCATCAAATGGAGCTTTTATGAGGAAGTTACAGGTCAAATAGTGAGGGGTAAATTTTAAGACCCGGATAACTTCTGAGGGCCATAACTTCCTACATCAGAACCATATTGGGGCATAGGAGTAGTATTTTGAAATATATTGAGCCATATATGATATCTATGGAGCCAAATTAAAATTCTTGGCATAATAAAAAATGTTTAAGAGGGAATAGAAGGTACCTGTAGCTTTACGGATCAAAATATTAGTTGGGACGAAACTTCAGCAGGCTGTATTTAGAAGCCCAGAGCCCAGATAGAGGTGAAAATTGGAAAAATTGTCCAAAATATGATGATGAAGGAACCCAATTTGGATCCTTCCAAAAATACAAAAGAGAGGGTACAAAGATGCATAAATACAATTCAGATTTGTAGTTGGTTGAGGTGTGAACAGAAGGAATTAATGGGTAATATTCAAATGACCATAACTTTATGCTCCAGACTCAAAATTGAGTAAGGAAGTAGTCATTGGAAATTTCTTGGAAAAAAGAGTCCATATATTCACCCATAAAATTAAATTGGACTGTTAAATTCACAAGGAATCAGATGAAATGAATTTTGATACTCTGATGGAACAAAAGTGTGCCTAGTTTTTATAGTTTTCCTAATTATTAGTCTAACAAATCTTGTTGACTACACATTTTGTAGAGTAATAGTAGTTATATTATAACAATGTTAGCACAGAGTTCAAAATCATGGAAGGTGTTAGCACTTAGAAGTTGTTCCTAGACTACTTTAGGAACAAGCCTAGCACACCTTGTTTCAAAATGTTCAATAGGGGTTTTAAGATGGATAAATCCTTGCTTGATTTGAAGAAGGAATAATGATCAAATATGTTAAGGCCAATTGCCTAAGTGTAGCAATTCAGGTAAACAAAATTGATGGATAGAGGTTTAAGTTTTAAGCGATGTGACTGAGAGAAAGGGAAAAACAAAGACTTATAAATACACAAATAACAAATATTGTCTTTAATGTGCTTATGCAGCAGAGGAGCAACCTTTATCTAGAATTCATTCTAAATAATATCTAAGGAGAAAACATTCATGTGGAAAAGATTACTAAAATATGTTAAATCAACCTTCTCAGCACAAGAAGTGCTCAGAGGAAAATGTGAAGATGATAAACAAAGAAAGATAACATACTAACCACCAATTTCATTAGCAACTGAAATATGTTTACAGGCAATATAGATCAAAACACTCTTTAACAATACAATATCAAGCCAAAACATGGATTAAACCCTTTCTTCTTCTGCATCATTTGATATGTAGTGTTTTGAATTAATTAGATGTACTTAAGGTCGATCCTGACTATTAGGAACAACTCAAAATTAATCCCTACAAAAACTCAAAATGAATTTCAACCTTTCATTGTTGATATACAAAATAATAACAGTTTTACAAAAACCTCCTAGGATCAAGGAAACAACCTTTCATAAAATACTCTTATCTTGATTTGTTCTCCATTCATATGATAGCACTGTAGCATCCTCTTAATCCTTCCCAGATACATCTGATCTTCAAAAATCCATGTGAATCTATCCTTTGACTACTTAATCCAGGTGCCCAATCTGCATATATCTTCATATCCCAATATAGCTTTTAGATCCACAAAATATGTATAGCTTCATGCATGGATGATTTTAAGGATGGAAATTTATATTAGAATGTAGAAACCTGGGCTAATATTACTAGTTCTTAATATGCAAAATGTAAAATGTTTGGCGATAATTTTGTAAAAATATTAAAATTTCTAAGGATTTTATATAGATTCTATAAAAAAATTGTGATTTTTAACGTAAGATAATTTTATTCTCTGGAATTTGGGTGAATCAGTTTTAGAAAAAATGGAAATTGACAAATCTTTTTGTGGGAAAAACCATGGAAAATTAGCCCATTTGCGAAATTTTTCCCCTAAAATAATCTATGGCTTCATGACATTCTCCATAAGATGCTAGAATAGGTACAACCCTCTTCTGTTACAAAAATATGAAACTGGGCGATTTTAGCAGCAAAATCGGTTGGTACAAGTGTTCCTGTAGCGACCCTATTTTTTTGGGAGTGACTGCAAGAAATTCCTGTAGCAACCTTCCAAAAAACCAAATTTTGCATGTTTTAAAATCCTTCCTTTGCCTAGGTTGTTGTTGGACATAGCCAAAAAGGAGCATGATACCTTAGACACAGGGAACAAAAATATGTTTCCATCATCCATCATTTTTAATCTCAAAAATTAGATTTATCCTGAAGGTGGTATTTTCAAATTGATAGATTTATATGCAAGATTGAAGAAGTTGCTTCTGCGAACAATCCTAAGCTATCATTTCTGGTATGATTAGATTGAGATCGATTTGCATTCATTTATCCTCATTCCCTTCAGATCCAATCTTAGGTTTTGGGATTTGCATATCCTTCTTACCTTGTTTCCTTGTAGGAACTCTGTTTTTTCCAGTGATGGTCTTTTTATTTATGATCATACCACCCTTCTTGAATTTATTCTTCTTAGGCTTAGTGGAAGGGGTTTTCTTTCTTATAGATGACTTTCCCATAGGTTTAGCGGGCTCTTCATTGATAATGATGACCTTCTCTGTGATAGCAGGTTTATACACTACTTTATACTTTAACCTGAACTTATTTTGAGGCCTGGTGCCCCTCTTTCGCATTACAATTTTATATTGAGAAACATCTTATTTATAGGAGCTTGAGCTAGGAGGAATGAACTTTGGGGGATGGTATTTAGGCTATACATGCTCTGCCAATTTATTTTTTGTCTTGGATTTTTTATCCTCTCCCAGTATCCTAGGTTTAACCTGTCTTTGAGTCCTTCTAGAGTAAATATGTTTTGGAAAAGGAAAAGGGTTCTTACCTCCACCTAGGATACAGGATGAACCTACGTTTTCTTGATGACTAGTTGGAGGAGCTTCCATAAGTTCATTTGGAGTCTTAATACAAGTTGCTTTCTTTCTCTTCTTTGAAGTAGTTGGTTAACTAGTTCTATATGGAGTTCCTTGTTCAGTCTTAGAAAACTTATCATGTGATTTTGCAGCAGGAGTATGCACTTTCTTTTCAAAACCCTATTGTATTAAATATTGGTCCCAAGTCTTCTACAATTTCCCCAACTCGTCCTTGACAAGTACTTTGATCAAGCCCTAATGATAGATTCTGTGAGGAGGTTTTTTGGGGTTAGCTTGGACCTTCATAGCCATCTTGTTGAGATCCCTCAAGAAATAATAGGGAAGATTCATCCTCTTAATTCCTTCCAGATGAATCAGAAATCATAGATGAAATATAAATATGATAGAGTAGTGCCCCTCACAAGTGATGAATCTTTTAAGAATGAGAAAGGATTTCATCCATTCATCAACAATGAAAATAGTTTTTTTTTAGCGCTCTCTCAAAGGTCATATTCAACAACACACTAGCAAATTTGGGTCATTTTGCGATAGTTATTTCGACGCTCTTGTGACATTATTTCATGGATATAGCGACGAATCGTAAGTCTCTGAAACATCGTTTTAGGGAACATTGCAATTTTTACGAACTTGAATTAACGTCGCAAGAGAAATGACCCTAGGGAACTTCTCACAATTTCGACAAAAAAAGAAATATCATCGCCAATACGACAATATAGGAAAACTAAGTGAAACCAATAATTTGTCTCAATTGCAATGACAATTCATCCCAATTGCAATGACAATTTTCCTTGTTAATGTAGCAAATTCGTCGCAGCAATTTTATTGTCGTTTCACTTAAGACGACATTGAAACCAACAGTTCGTCTCAATTGCGACAACCATTACGACGAAAATTTTTGTTGTCTATATAGAAAATTCGTCGCATCAATTTTTATTGTCGTCTCACTTGCGACGACAAATTTGTTTTGTTTATATATTGATTCATCACAGGAGCGACACCATTTCTTTGTTTATATAGCAAATTCATTGGACTTGTGATGACAACATTTTTTGTTTATATACGGATTTGTCGTAGGAACGACAACATTTCTTTGTTTATATAGCAAATGTGTCACAGCAATTTTATTGGCATAGCACTTGCAATGACAACATTTCTTTGTTTATATAGTGAATTTGTCGCAGGTATATTAGTTTCGTCGAAAGTGCGATGAAAAATATTTATTTAAAAAAAAAAAAGGGTGGCAATATTAATATTAATATTACCATATTAATAACTATCAATAGAAAACATTGGCATTATTTATTATTTATATTAATAACTTCGTTTGCATGGGGACTTGATGTTTTTTCCAACAACCAAGCAAAAGCTTATGCACATTGGAAAGGATTGAAAATTTCTAAAGGTTCATGTGCTCAATCGTTGGTTGTAGTGAGAGATTCAAATACAATCATTAACCATATGGAATTCATTGTGCACTAAAATAGTCTCATTCAAGGTTACAAGGTTACATATAAAATAAATAATGCAATATAGAACATGGAATACTCAAAGAAAATGTGTCTAAACTAAAATATGTGCTTGGGTGGTACAACAACTATTTGATAATATTTATTTCAATAAGTCAATGACAATGTATGGCTTTGATGTAAGAGTTTCCCACGGTGTATTTTACAAATACAAAACACAATCCTAAGACTCTAACACAACACTAATGACCTTCACTCAAATAGTTAAATAGTAATTAGGCCTTCCAAGTTCTTCAATGTATGGTGATGCAACCCACCATAGAAAACACATGAAGGCATGAGAGGCACTATGATTCCACTATAGGGGAAGCTAAAAGTGGACCTATGGGAAAATAAATCCTCTATCTCCAAGGTCATTCTCAGAACTCATATTCTTCTACAATGTGCCTTAAATGAAGCCATATACCTTCTTTGACTTATCAACCAATCCTTGAATCTATGTAAGAGGTTGGTGGGGAAATTCTTTTCACATAATAATGGGAGCATGGGTTGCGTACAATATTCATGCCATGGGAAGTGTAAGAGTCCTACATTCCTTTAGTTATAGGTAATGTCATCCATCATTTCCACCGATGATATCATTTTCATTGACTCTAACATTGTGGGAAGCACTCTAACATTAATTCTCTACATATTTCATGTTTTATTCTCCATTTCCAACCCATATCAATTTGGAAATTAACCAAAATCAACATCAAGAAAGGAAATTGTAGACTTTGGATGAAATATAGTGGTTGTAGGTGATCATATAGGATAGGGAAGATAACAATTCATCATTCACTATCCATTATATACTCTTTATATCCTTGAGAAACAAATATATTTTTTTTAGGAAATTCTTAGAAAGAATACAATAGATCAAGCTCTTTCTATCCACACTAAAGAGAACTAGAGAGAATAATATATCTAAGGAACCATGAAGTACATAAAGTGAATGTATTCCTTATGTTGCATGTTGTAGTGTAAGAGAGTTCCTTATCTATCGTGGGATGAATCAGATTCTTGTAATGCTTTGTGTTGAGAAGGTTAGGTAAGAATGTGAGTAGAAAGGTTGGGATGAGAAATATAGAATCTTATTTCTTAGTTTTTTCACCATGGTGACCTCATAGCCTAGGTTTGTGGTGGTATCTACACTAGATGGTTGTGGTTCAATGGAAATTTTCTTACATGACCAATTTCTTGGACCAATTTTTGCTAAAAGATAAGTCTCATTTTTTTGTTTATGAATATGCAAAATTATTATTACTCACAGTCAAATTATGTGTTATGCATGCTATGTGTCATTTTTTTTTCCGATTTTGAATTTAAGTATACAAGGAAATGAAGGAAAATTTCATGACGCAAGAGAATAAAATGATTTATACCTTTTTAGAAATGTGTTTTGGATCGTGGAGGTGACCACCCGTCAAACCTAAATTTTTCAAAGACATTAAAAGGTTAAATGATTGAATAATAGCTAAACATCTATGAGGAAATAACCATGTACAAGTGAAAAGGAAGGCTACTAGGTGGGCTTGAAACAAGAGAACTCTTAACTCACACATACATAATATATAAGATAAGATGCCATGTAAAACTCAAGTGCACCACTATCTAAGGGAGTTTTATCCTTTGTAATACATTGTGAAAGAAGATTAGATATGAAGTCTACCTAATAAAATATCATCCCATGCTTGAGCACCCCATGCATAATAAAAATCCATCTTAACCATATGTATCTAGTGCATCGTCTACCATACAAGAGGTTCAAGAGAATTTCTAAGGTTTGAAGTTCTCATAAGAATGGAGGAAGTCCATGAATCCTAAAGAAATGGCTGAATGATATGGAGTTCACTATAGTTTAAAATTGCTTAAATGTTTCTAGCCTACAAGATTACATATAAAATAAATAATGCAATATAGAAGATGAAATACTCAAAGAAAATGTGTCTAAACTAAAATATGTGCTCAGGTGGTACAACAACTATTTGATAATACTTATTTCCATAGGTCAATGACAATGTATGTCTTTGATGTAAGAGTTTCACATGGTGTATTTTACAAATACAAAACACAATCCTAAGACTCTAACACAACTCTAATGACCTTCACTCAAATAGTTAAATAGTAATTAGGCCTTCCAAGTGCTTCAATGTATGGTGATGCAACCCACCATAGAAAACACATGAAGGCATGAGAGGCACTATGATTCCACTATGCAAAATTACTATGCATATTTTTGTGTTTATGAATATGAAAAATTACTATGCATATTTTTTTGTTTATGAATATGCAAAATTACTATTACTCCTAGTCATAAAAAAATTATGTGTTATGCATGCTATGAGTCATTTTTGTTTCCGATTTTGAATTTAAGTATACAAGTAAATGAATGAAAATTTCATGATGCAAGAGAAGAAAATGATTTATACCTTTTCGGAAATGTGTTTTGGATCGTGGAGGTGACCACCCTTCAAACTTGCATTTTTCAAAGACATTAAAAGATTAAATGACTGAATAATAGTTAAACATCTATGACCACCGATATTGCTCGATTATGTCACTGCTCTATGATTTCAATGTTAAAATTGTTACATTGGCATTCTCAATCAATGTATTTAGCATGTTTATGCATGGAAACAATTCCTCTTTGTATCCCACCTTGTGGAATCACAAGACCTTAACATTGAAATCCTTGGGTTCCTATCCTTGGCTTATTTTTCTGCTCACAATGATTTGTGGAAGATTCAACATCGTTGTGCATATCATAGAGGAATGAACAAGTAGGCTTTGAGGCAATGTTGAGTAGCAACACCATGTCCATGACACAATGAAAAGAATGGTAATGATCTTTTTCATGTTAGACACAATGAAGCATGTCACGAGAATTTCAAAGTTGCATATATCATGTCACAAGATTTTGGAAGTTGCATCATTAAGAGAAGCTGAAATTATCATTAAGTGTATAACAAAATTACATTCACAGATATATACAAGCCATAGAAATATCCTTGTGTATATTATCAGGTGAAAAAGTACCCATAATGTCAATGAATTAAATGCAGCATTACATGTTCATCTATATAATGTACATCTAACTGTCTTATAAAATTATTACATGACATATTGAATTTCTTTTAGTCTTCTTTTGTGCTTTCCAATTCTTAAGCAAATCATCCATGTCCATGTCTTCGTTTACTGTGTGCTCTTCAGCAGATGATGTTGTTTCAGTCATTTCACGTCTAGTATGTCTGGTCTCGTACCCATGGCGTGGATGCTGTTGTGAGGTGCCATCACCTAAAAAAATAAAAATTATTAAATTTATATGGCCAATTTTTAAATATCATTGAAGTAGTTCATTAATATTAAAAAAAAACTTTGCAATGTAATTATTTACCTGGTCCTCTAGCCTGCACCATTGGAATGGTTGTCGGCCTGTTCACATGATCTTCAGGTCAAGGATGATCATCTATGACATTATTTTCCATTAAAACATCAAAATTTATAAGTACAATATTTATAAGTACAAAATTATTAAGTATATGATTAATATATAGGCATTTTACCATCGTGGGCCTCAGTCACAGGAACATCTTGGAGCTGCACCTCTCTGGGATGGGATTGTTGGGGAGCACCATGATCTTTTGGTTGTGTTTCTCTATCAATGCTCTATTGTTCAGTACTAATGGTTTCATTGATAATGTTGCTCCCCTAATTAAAACAAAGTAAGACATTAAATTATGGACAATATCAAACATTTACGTATTTTATAAGTAATGAAAGGTTAATGTGGACTAATTTTTATTTACCTTATCCCGCAAATTGGATCTTGGGGTCTACCCCATACTTTTCCTACGATCAACCGTGACTTTATAACCATAATTGTAACCAAGTTGGAGGTCTTCCTCCATGTTTTCAGTTCCGAAGTCGTCGCCCTGCATTGCATAACGGTATGGTTTTTTAATGTTTTTGACTACAATTACCTTAAAGTTGTAAGGTGATACAAATAATATTCTTAAGATGTTTGGGTACTTATGATTCATGATTGTAACCTTGAGTAGCCTCCCTGGCCTAGCTTGTATTGTTGGCCATGTTTGGCAATCCTTGATTTGGTTGCCTTCGAAGTGTCAGGCAACCTATCATCAAAATTTTCTAGTATGATATATATAACCACACTTTTATTTAGATCTAAAGAAAAATAAAGCTAGTATTGAATTTAAAAAATTGTAATTTACCATGGTGTACCAGTTATTTGTTCTTCTGGTTTTTTCAAAATCTTCTCTTTTGCATCATCAATGATCGCCTTCCACTCCCTCTCTAGAATTGAGGGAGGATGATCATACCTAGGATTTGTTGCCAAGATTCGTCTATAAACATCCTGCATATATTTTAAATATTCACCCACTGCAGATGTGACTGATTTTGTATTGAACATGTCTACACCAAAGAGGCCCTCAATATAATCCATAAGTTCCTTTTTGAGGTTGGAATTCTGGAAATTCCACCTCATGTGTAAGGTTGCCCCAAAAATAGACAAAGACTTGCTCTCTATGTGCCTATAAAAAAGGTCATTTCCCACACACAAAAAGATATGATCATTAATTTAAAATTAATAATCTAGATGATTTATGTATGAGGACAACATTAAACAATTAAAATATGAATTAAAACTACCTGGGAGTCTTGATTGTTTTAATGGAATTCCATTATCATTGACCAAAAATGTGCATGGAAGGTGTTGGGTATGTGTTATATTCTTTGCATTTGTGTGTGTGGGTGTGTCAGATATAACAACTGCGTCTGACAATCCCTCATAGTGGTGTTATGTTTGTGTCATGTGCGTCGGGCGCTTTCCTAGGGGGGTCCCAGGGGGGCCAGGTATGCCCCCCCTGGTTACACGTAGCGTTCGACACCGGGCGTAGCCCAGGGCCGACGGGGTTCGGAGAAGCACTCCAAAATATTTTTTTTGGGCGGTTTTTGCTATTTTTAGTGGTTTACTAAAAATAATCTCGGTTTTAGGGATTAGGGTTTGGGTATCTACGGAATACCTAAAAACATTATATATATTGTATAGTGAATGGTGAAATTTGATATAATGAATATAAGAAATGTTTTCCCGGTTGAGGGTTTCCGGTATAAATCTATGTGTACTATGTGAATGAACCATTGATTAAATTATGTTTTGCTTAAGAATATATATGCATTGCTTTACTTCACAGGTTTAAAACTTACATGTGGTATCAGAGCTCATTTTTGGCTTCAGAGGGACACCTTTGTTGTTGAGGGTTTGGCTCGATCTTGATAGATCAAGTTTATCTTGAGTCTATGATAAACCTGGGTTTAGTGGGAGCTATTGCAGTGGATATTTGAGTATAGAAAGAGGAATGGAGAGCTCATCTAGAATTGAGATAGAGAAGTTCAACGGTAAAAACTTTGAGCTATGGAAGCTCAATATGGAGGACCTTCTTGTAGACAAAGAACAATGGATTGTTGTGGATCCTGGTACACAGCCTACTGGTACACCATCTACTAGAACACAGGCTACTAGTACACAACCTACTAGTACACAAACTACTAGTACGTCAGCTACTGGTATGTCAAAGGAATATTGGGAGAAGTTGGAAAGAAGAGAAAGGAGTACTATTTGACTCTTCCTGGAAGATTCGGTTTTGTTGAATGTCTCGGGAGAATCTATAGCCAAGGAACTATGGGATAAGTTGGGGAATCTGTATCAATCAAAGTCCCTGGTAAACAAGTTGTTTCTTCGAAAGAAGTTGTATCATCTTAGGATGGAAGATGGAGATTCTGTGACAGAACATTTAAATGCCTTTAATACTCTGGTAAGTCAATTTGCCTTTGTTAATATTACGATTGTAGAAGAATATAAGTGTATTACTTTGTTATGTTCTTTTCCAGACTCTTGGGATAATATTGTTGTAGAAATTGGTAGTACTGCTCAATCTACATTGAAGTATGAGGATGTAGTTTCATCCTTGTTATCTGAAGAGATGAGGCAAAAAATCATGGATGGTCACAGCACAGATGCTTTATTTGTAAGAGGGCGTACTCAAGACAGGAACCCTGGTAAGCCTTCAGGGTGGAGATCTAAATCTATAGGTAGATCTAAGTCTCCAAGAAAATCTTTGAGGAAATGTTGGAAGTGTGGCAAAACAGGCCATTATAAGAAAGATTGCAAGTCTAAGAATGTTGAAAAACCAAAGGGATCTGATAGTACCTCTTCCACAGAGGAAAAAACCTCCACTAAAGAAGGAAGTGATGTTTACCTGGAATCTACAAGTACACATGCATACCATGATGTATGGTTGATCGAATAAGGTGCGTCATACCATATGACTCCTCACAAGGAGTGGTTCTCTGAATATGAAAAATACGATGGTGGTGATGTATTCCTAGGAGATGACTCGACAGCAAAAATCTTGGGATGTGGAAGGGTTAAGTTGCTGCTAAAAGATGGAAGGATTAGAACTCTCCCTGGGGTTCTGCACATTCCAAAACTAGCCAGGATCCTAATATATGTAAGAAAGATGGATGATGCAAGAGTGGATACTGTATTTGGAAAGAACACTTGCAAGATGGTACGGGGAGAAATGGTGTTGATGAGGGGAGTTCAGTGTGGAAATCTGTACAAGTTGCTGGGAAGCACTTATACTAATGGGTGTAACAGTTTTGTTTTCCTTGAGTAGACAAATAAAGAAGACAAGACCAATATCATCCCTGAAAAGAATACCATGATTTGGCATCAAAGACTGGGGCATATTGGATAAAAGGGCCTTCAAACACAACACGGTAAAGGCATGGTTGGAGGTATGTCTAATTGCACTCTGGATTTTGATTT
The DNA here is from genome assembly GCA_009831015.1 of Picea engelmannii. Lineage (NCBI taxonomy): Eukaryota > Viridiplantae > Streptophyta > Pinopsida > Pinales > Pinaceae > Picea > Picea engelmannii. Next base: position 373,539 of record ML800200.1, on the reverse strand, counting down.
CTGTGAACATTTCATATATGGTAAATAGAATCGAGTAAGATTCCCATATGGTGCTACAAGATCAAAGGGGATCTTAGATTTGATACATAGTGATGTGTTTGGACCTGTTCATGTTCCATCCCTAGGTAAATCTGTTTATTATGTTTCATTCATAGATGATTTTTCAAGGAACACATGGATTTATTTTCTTAGAAAGAAATCTGAGGTATTTGATAAATTTAAATATTTTAAGGCTCTGGTAGAAAATCAGACAGAGAAGAAAATAAAGGTATTGAGAACAGATAATGGTGGAGAATTCTCTGGAAATGAATTTGAATAATTTTGTAAGAAGTGTGGTATAGCAAGATAGAAGACTAATCCATACACTCCTTAGCAGAATGGAGTTGCAAAAAGGATGAACAGGACACTGATGGAAAAATCAAGGAGCATGCTCAACGGTGTCGGGTTGGGACAAGAATTTTGGGTAGAGGCAGTGGGTATAACATGTTACCTGGTCAATCGATCACCTTCATCAGCGTTGGATGATAAAACTCCACATGAGGTATGGTCTAGAAAGAAACCATGTCTTCAACATCTTAGAGTGTTTGTTTGTGATGCTTATGTACAAGTTCCAAAGAAAAATAGAATTAAGTTGGATAAAAAGGCTGAAAAATGTATCTTTATTGGTTATAAAGATGGTGTGAAAGGTTATAAGCTTTGGAACCCAGAAACCAAGAAAATTGTTTACAGTCGAGATGTTGTTTTCAGAGAGGTAAAAGATGTGTCCAAATAGGAATTTCTACCAACGCAAGACAAACCTAAGAAAATAGAGCTTGAGTTGGATGATGAAAAATTAGAATCATCTGAAGAAGAGGAAGTAGAAGAAGAAGAAGAAGAACCTCATACCCCAGTATTGAGGAGATTAGTGAGAGATAGAAGGAAACCAGAAACGTATATTCCACCTAATTTTCATTCCAATTTTTCTTTATCCATTACCGATGATGATCCCAGAACTGTCAGGGAAGCAGTGAATTCAGAGGATAGTAAACTCTGGAAGAAGGCCATGGTTGAAGAAATGGATGCCTTGGATAAGAATGAGGCATGGGATATAGTTGAGTTTCCATCTAGAAGAAAATTGGTTGGTAGCAAATGGTTGTTCAAGAAGGAGTTTAATGCACAAGGTAAAGTGGAGAAATACAAAGCTCAGTTAGTGGAAAAAGGTTATTCCTAGGTAGAGGGAATTGACTTTGGTGAGATTTTTTCTCATGTTGCTAAGTTAACTTCTATTAGATTTGTTTTATCTATTGTTGTTTCTTTTGATCTTGAAGTGGAATAGATGTATGTGAAGATAGCATTCCCACATGGGGATCTGGAAGAAGAAATCTACATGAAGCAGCCAGAAGGCTTTGCAGTGAAGGGAAAGAAAGAGTTGGTATGTAAGCTAAAGAAGTCACTATATGGTCTGAAGCAATCACCTAGGATGTGGTACCAAAAGTTTGACACATACATCATTGGATTGGGATTTGTAAGAAGTAGGGTTGATCATTGTGTATATTCCAAGCAGGTTGGTAGTCACTTTGTTTATGTAGTTTTGTATTTTGATGACATGTTGTTGGTAGGAAATAACATGGATGTTATCAAGTAGGTGAAATCACAGCTATCCTCCAAATTTGACATGAAGGATCTCAATGTTGCTAACTTCATTATGGGAATGGAGATTAAAAGAGATCATGAGAACAGGAAACTCTGGTTGAATCAGAGAAAATATGTTGAGATGATATTGCAGAGGTTTAATATGCATGGAAGAAAACCAGTCAAGGTTCCTATTCCTATAGGTGTAAAGTTATCTTTATTTCAGTGTCCCAAGACACGGGAAGAAGAAGAGGACATGTCCCATGTTTTGTATGCCAGTGCAGTTGGCAGTTTGATGTATGCAATGGTTTGTACTAGACCAGACATTACACATGCAGTGGGAGTTTTGGGTAGGTATATGTCAAAACCAGGGAAGGAGCATTGGACAGTAGTAAAGAGTATCTTCAGGTATCTTCATGGCACCACCAGTTATGGATTGTGATACCAAGGAAGACCAGGATTGGACAGAGTGGTGGACATACATGGCTTTGTTGATGCAAACTGGGCTGGAGATCTGGATCGCAGAATATCTACAAGTGGGTATGTGTTTAACATATTTGGAGGAGCAATCAGTTGGATGAGAAAAAGACAGGTTGTAGTGGCACTCTCAACTACAGAAGTCAAATACATGGTAGCCACTCATGCAAGCAAGGAAGCAGTATGGTTACAAAGATTGTGTTCAGGTATTGGGTTGGTACAACAAGTAGTGAGATTAGATTGTGATAGTCGGAGTGCAATCTTCCTGGAAAAGAACCCAGGTTATCATTTGAAGACAAAGCATATTGATGTTCAATATCACTTTGTGAGAGACATGGTTGAGGAAAAGAAGGTGTTGCTGGAAAAGGTTGACACTTTGAAGAATGTTGCAGATTCATTGACAAAGTCTGTGAGCACAGAAAAGTTCTCCTAGTGTAGAGTAACAATGGGCATTGTTGCCCTGGATTGTTGAATATATAATCCCCTGGACCCCTGGATGAAAAGAAAACAACAAGTGGGATAATGTTGGGTATGTATTATATTCTTTGCATGTGTGTGTGTGTGGGCGTGTCCGATATGACAATTGTGTCTAGTGATCCCTCGTAGTAGTGTTATGTTTGTGTCGTGTGCATTGGGCGCTTTCCTAGGGGGGTCCCAGGGGGGGGCAGGTATGTCACCCCCTAGTTATGCACAGTTTTCAGCACCAGGTGTAGCTCGAGGCCAACAGGGTTCGGAGCAGCACCCTAAAAAAAATTTTGGGGGGCAGTTTTTGTTATTTTTAGCGGATTTTGCTATTTTTAGCAGTTTACTAAAAATAATCTAGGTTTTAGGTATTAGGGTTTTGGTATCTATGGAATACATAAAAACATTTTATATATTGTACATTGAATGGTGAAATTTGATATAATAAATATAAGAAAGGTTTTCCTGGTTGAGGGTTTCTGGTATAAATCTATGTGTACTATGTGAATGAGCCATTGATTAAATTCTCTTTTCCTTAAGAATCTATATCCATTTCTTTACTTCATAGGTTTAAAACTTACAGAAGGGTCCATGTGCATGTCACACGTCTAGCTCCAGGAAATGCAACCATCTCAACCACATCACTATGATCCTCATCTCTGCCACCATCTCTAAACTTTGATCGAGGTGTGGATCTTTGTCGGTGCATTTCATGGCTCTTATCTAAATGAGGTGTGGAAGATGGAGAAGTAAATAGTTCTCTAGAAGTTGTATGACCTCCTGCATCAGGACTTTGTAGCATCTCTCTGGCACCACCACTACCAACACCGGGTTTAACAGGCTCCAAATATTCCTTTATAAAAAAGAAAATGTTTTTTCATGAGATAATGTAAAAGTTAAAGAACAAAGTATCATGATTGAACATATTAGTGCATTAAAAAAAAAAATTATGGCTATTACCTTATATGTGTTAAGTTGTGACATAAGGATCTTGATCCTTTCTTTGACGTCCGGAGTTTGTTCTAGACGATCTAACAAGATAACAAGTTCCGTGTTAGCTTTAATGAAATTTTTTTTAATAAGGGCATCGGATCAGCGCAAGAATAAAAACCCTCCTCATCGGCGGAATCATGATCCACATGGCCTGCTAACTACATATAATTTAAGTAAAAACATTGTTATTTCAATAAAATTATATAAGCAAATAATAAAAACAATGTAAAATGAAAGTGGAAATTCATAATCATTTACATGTTCTACAGCTATCTCTTTTCCACGATCATCCTACCACATTAAAATATAATTAGAACCCCCAAATATTTAAAAATTTGTTAATGATAACAAAAAAACAATGTTAAAGATAATATTTACAACAATGTTAAAGATAATAAAAAAATATAATGCAATAAGTAGAGGTTTCTTAAATAAGTGTTGCATAAGAACCTACACACTATTAGTCAATGTTTCTATTCGATTCAAATGGTAATCCACTAATAACTCTTCCTCGGGAGCTATCTTTTTTATTGCGCACAGGACTACCCGATTCTCTTCACGTCCCTCATATATGCAATTTGGTTGTTTGTTTATTGTCCTGGGTCATGTGTTGTTTATAAACCCTACAATATTGTCGGAAGATTTATGCCTTCCATCAATATATATAGTCACTCCATTATTTTTATCCTTGTTTATTAGTTGTATATAATTTGCAGTGAGTGCATATCTATGCATACTTCTCATGTACCAGACCAACCGCATCCAATTGTTATAATTGTAACACGGTCCGACATAGTCCATCAATTCAGTTATTGTATTGTATTTTGCAATTATTCCATCCATGGAAAATAGCCCCAAGCCATGCAAGGAGGATGGTGCAATGTGATATGTCCTATTATTGACAACGAAGTCAACATCTATAGGAGGTAGTTCCTTAGGTACCCATTGTTTCACCATATGATTATACCTAAGTGGAACATCTATGTCTCCTATGCTCTCATCATATTTCCTCACTCGATGAAGAAATATCTGACAAATACCTGTTTGGTTGTACCTGTCAGGCTGCTAAATTGTAGCTTTTAAGTGTCCTGAATCACTAAATTGTCAAACCAGGGTTGGTATACTTTGAGCTGATACACAATATGTGCAGGCAAGCATCTAGTCTTTATTTGAATGCTATCCTAAAAATGAAACATGCACCTATTCTGAAAACTTGAATTCTGATGACTAATTCAAAACTGAGCATTTCCTACGAAATCATAAGCAGAAGCAGAACAGTCTAGTACTCAAAGGCTAAGATTGATATTTCTATTCAAAAGCACAGTTCTACAAAATCATTCTACCTCTATGTTCAACCATCTACTATCAGCATTTTGTTCAATTCATGACACACAGAGTATGGTTGAAACTGTATTCAAAACAAATCTAATGCTAACTACAGAAAATCAAATCTAATGCTAACTACAGAGAAGCAAATCTAATGCTAACTACAGAAAACAGAGTATGACG
>ML800200.1:343312-368387 GCA_009831015.1 Picea engelmannii | reverse complement strand
GTAAAGCAACGGATCCCTGATCCGAGAGTAGTCTTGCGATGAAACTGAAACTCGTTTCACAACTTCGTGACACGTAGTGTCACGAAGTGTGAACACTTGAAGCATAATCGATCCAAGGTAATCATCACACTCTCGAGCACTCTGTGGCAACGGCTCCAGCTGGCATGTGACTCTGCTATCTCCCCCTTCGAACCATAACGCATGCCATGATGCATCGATTTCGAACTGCTCCACTGGTACCGCTATGGTGTGAGTTGGTACCTGGTACCGGAACCCTGTGCCAAGAATAGCAATGGTACCTACCCAAGTGATATTAATTCATTTATCAAATTAAAGTATTAAAAATGCATAATAATAACTTGAATTTCAAAGATACCTTAGGTGACCCCTTTGAATGGTAAAGAGATGTTGATTATATCAAAAGGAGGTCAAAAAGGGTGATACTGGCATATAGTTGGAGGTCAATGGTAAGTAGTATGGGCAAAGAACATGGTCAAAACCGGGGACCAATAGTACCTTCAGTTGCATGTGCACGTGTTGTTAGTTATAAGTTCATCACATACAAAAAGAAAACACACAAGGATATATCCAAACCAAAAAACATGTTAACAAGGAAAACACATACTTTTCTATGTGCTAAAGACCAACTTGAAAATAAAACACATATGGACAAATCCAATCTGAAGAACATTGTCACAAGGAAAACACATCCCTTTCTATGTGCCAAATACCAACAATTCCAACCAATCTACCAATGTATGCAAGAGGTAGCAATGAAACTACCCACAATCCTATAGAAAAACAACCTGCCTCCATGAAATGGTTTACCACACATCGGCAACCACTACAAAACACCATAATCGAGACCAAACCCAAGAGAGGAATGAAAAACATGGAACAAAAACCAAATTCCAGAGTGCACCATGATCACCAAGAAAACCACAACAAAAAACCATAATCAAGACCATAACCATAAAACCCATGGGAAACATAGAGCACCCACAAAATTTTAGGCTATGCCACAATGAGCAAAATTCATGGCCCTCTAAATTCTACATTACACCACGATCTCTAAGAAAACCATGACCAATCACCATATTAGAGACCAGATACAGGAAACTCCATATTGCACCACAAAAACCAAGATAACCACAACCATATATCATAGTTTATAATACATCTAAAAAACCCATGACAAGAACACACCACCCACCAAATCCTAACAACAACAAAAACACATGCTAAATCATATTGCATGATAAACCTATGGAATTAAATAAGGACTTAAGGGTGGCAAGGGAAGTTGTGGTAAGATAGGGTATCTACCTAATCCATGTTGCATGATAAGTGACACATATTCCACATGCATTTGGTTGCATGGGCATCATTCATGAAGATGTTATAATGAATTTTTTTTTCATTTAGTATAAAAAAATAAGGTGAAACACATTCCCTTAAACCCTGCCTCCCCATCATCTTAACAACTGACCCCGCCATTACATACTTAGCACCGTAGGACCTCCATCTCAGATACTGACAATACAAATGGAGGTCACAACTAGGGATTTTATGGTAGACCTAAATGTTATTCATAAGAATATTGTGATGAAATTGTTCTTTTGTACGTTGAGAGGAATTTCAACACATTAATGGTTTCGTAAATATTTTCCAAGGTTTGTGTCTTCAATTTCAAGTTTCATCAAAGCCTTTTGCAGGATTTTGTGATTGTGAGTAGGCTCTTGAAGAATTCTACAACGAGGATTTTCTACCTTTAAATGCCTTGGTAAGAACTTACCTTGGACACTTGAACCTCATATGGCATCAATTCAATTCATTTTGAAGGATTCCTTATCTTTTGTTCATGATGTATTCTAGCAGGTATACCCTATATTCCCATCATTGTTTCAAAGTTTGGAAAACAAGACTTGGAGGGTCAACAAACAAAGAAGATGCATTGGTCATACAAGAATATAAATACTCAGGAGATGTCTATGAACAATATACTAAATAGTTGCAAATCCTCTCATGGACAACAATTCATGCATAGAAACATCTTAGAGCTATTGTGGAAGGATTGTTTTCCTAGAAAGTTTGATTATGCCACCCTAAACTTAGAAAATGTTCACCATTTTCTAATGTTTTAACACAACACCAATATCTGGCTGCCAGGAACTTCAGTGTCAAATTAATATTAGATGAAGTATTGTCTGGCATTCTTATAAGACATCATATTGATGAAATGTTGGAAAATGTAGGGTTAGCCTTTGAGGATGAATGGTTTGAATGTGTCATTTTCTATAGGAATAAAGCCATCTTGGACTTAAGGAACTGACTGGTTTCATATCCAATAGGAAAGAATGCTTGAACATTATGGACTTACATAAGAGAAAACAAGAAGTTGGGATTTGGTTAGAAATGGAAATAAAAAACATTAAAGATTCTTCAATTCAAGATAAGACTCTTATTCTAGGAGCATCTAGGATCATTATGACCAACAACTTCATTGTCTATCAATCCAAAGTTCATACTTCTTCTGATGACCCAAGAAAGAAAAGCAGTTTGATTGGGACAATGACCATGCCAAATTAAAATGGACACCATGAAAACTCAAATCATAATAAATTTATTTTTTTGTTACTATTTTGGCTACACTTTGGAGGATTTGGTACTCTAGATTATCTTTTGTCTTAAGGAATTTCTGACATGAAATGCAATGGATTCTTAATAACCAGATAATGAATCATCCATGTAGGAGCTATCTATAGGGATGGACACATGTAATGAATATCTATAGGACTACACTCAACAATATACAATGCCTATATGGATAGCTTAACGTCTGCAATATACGTAGAATTTTCAATCTCATATTGTTATTCATGGAGCTCAAATGAAATTTTTTCATGGACTTCCAATGAAAATATTTTATCTTGGTTCTCCATATTATCAAAGTTATCCTAGATATTCTCTTTAATATCCTTCAATACCTAATTGGATGACATGAGATTACCTGGGACATATAGATAGAACCTGAAAGAGGAAGATGGTTCAAAGAGATGGCCACTAGCTGGAGTAACTAAGAGACCTATGAGAACCAACAATAATCATGCCATGGGGGGCTGAATGAGGTAATGGCCTCTGAAGAACATAGTGCTAAGTAGGGAGAAACTAAATTTCCCAAAACCCTAAATCTGTGAGGGAATGATACCAATTTAAAGATGGTCTTGAGGCAAAGAGGTTATGTTCCAATTTATAACTAATAACAATATGAGGTACAGTCTTCTTGCATTGGATGATGTACCTGAGAAATAAGGTATAGACTCTTTCTAACTTATCCCAATCAACTTGAATCGTAAAATAAAAATCCATACATGTACTACCTTTTTAGTTATACTTTTGGAGAAATCAATAACAACATCCTCTCATAAGGCATGTTTGTATATTTGAACAAGTTTGAAAGTTTGTTATATCTTTTTTAATTGTAGATAAGTTCACAAGGATAATAATCAATGTCAATCCATTTCCTTTTATTGATATATCAAATCCAAAGGGCACCAACAAATATTCTTAATCCTAAAAGAACTAAATAGGTAAAACAAACATATTCTATGATGCAACCCAAGTGAAAAAAATTAAATATGATGAATGTGCTAATGATTGCTACCAATTATATTATGCCAATATGGCACGCAAATTTTTATCATTAGCTAGTGCAACATCTAACACCCATAGTTAAGTACAATTAGCTCAAAAATCAGTACATCTTGCTAAGATTTTTTTTGCATTGGAAAGCATGGAAGCAAATTGTATTTCTAGTTTTATAACTTCATATTTACCATATGAAATATTCTCCCAATATTGGATGTAAAGAGGACATGTTTCTGGGTTTAAAATCCATTTTTTTCCTTGTCCATTTAAGTTGAAATTTATTGATATTGACACTCTCTATAAGCACTTTTCCATCTTGTGGATCATAGAATATCTCATTCAGACCTATAATGCACCTTGTATATCTAACCATTGTATGAAAACTTTGGAAATAAAATCTATGACTTAGACCCAACAATGATTCAGAGTAAAACAATGCATTCATGCATATACAAAATTGGAAATCCATTCCAAAAATATGATTAGACAAGTTGTTTCCAACAAGGCTTCTGCAGTCAATCAAAGTTATGATAGGGTAATGCTCCAAGTGATTACCAAGATGGTTGACAATGGTAGTGGCCTTAAGCCCAATTGTTGTTAAATGTGCACACATTGTTGTTCCTTGTATCTTACAAACCTATCATTGAAGTCAACAAATAAATACATAGAATTCATGTTGATACTCACCCTCAAATCGTTGGTGTATTTGTGGGGATGATTCATACCATTTCCATTGGCGACAGTCATCTATGTTGGGATTTAACTCATTTTATTTATTTTTTAGTGTTCTCACAATAAATCAAGGGATAACTCAATATTTTTACTTTGATGAATTGAGAGAGAAATCAATAGATAACTTAGACGTGAATGGAATATGGGACTATGGAGGGGAATGGTCGAACTCATTGTCTTTGAACTTGAACTGGAGAATAAAAAACAATGGGATTTGTTGGAACTATAATAGGAAATGGAAGTACAACCTTTCATCTCTATTTGTACATGTGACTAGATATGAAATAGGTGAACTGTAGGGTATACTAACTATAAAATTAAAAGTAACACCCACCTAGGACCTGGAAATGAACCTACACCTATAATTGGATCTATTGTTGAATCTAATTGAACATGATGGTGAGACACCCTTAGTTAAATAATAAGTAGTGAAACATCTTTCATTATGATTATGGAAAAGTCATTTCCCCAAGATTTTCATCCATTCGTGGTATGTTGGTTGTGGTATATTCATTAGAGTAATTGTTGTGTAAGCCATACTATAGCACTAAAATAATTTGGTTAGATCATTGGTTCTATGTGTTGTCATAATAGATTTTTAGAGCTACAAATTGGTAAACATAGGAATGTTTATTTAGTTGTCATTGCAAGTAATCAAATCGTGGACCCAAATCTGAAAAGGATAAGGCACTTGCACAAAATTTTCATCCATTCTTGGTATGTTGGTTGTGGTATATTCATTAGAGTAATGTCTGTGCAAACCATACTATAGCTCTCAAATCATTTGGTTATCTCACTATCTAGTACATGTGTCATTCCACTGATCTCATTCTTATAAATTCATTGGAATATTAAACTTACAACTCATATATATTGTTGTGGGATTTGTTAGTGTGGGAAAAAATTGTGCTTTGTTTCCCAAGCCAATAACCAACACACCATTGTGTACTTTTGGAATTAAATACCAAATCATGGGCATGGGAACTCATGTACAACCCTTCATATTTAAACCTATAAATATGAACTAGAAAATTAACTTTGGTTAAAGTTAACCTATCTATTAGCATTTGTTTACTTCTAATCTACTTTATTCTACTATTATTCTCTTTGATGATGTCATTGCGCAGGAGAAGAATAGTTTGATTTCAAAATTGAAAACACAATTTGATATCCATTGTTATCACTGGTGCATTTGAACTCCTAGCATGCCTTATTAATTATTACTAGAGGCGCATTCCTTGGATTTATTAATAGATAAGCTAATTAATTTATAATATGTATAATAATGTAGTTTATATGAATTCTTGAATGTGGACTTTTGACAAACACTTGGACTGTAGGACATTTCACATTGTTTGAGTACCCAATTTGCATTTATAGTATTTTAGATGGATTCTTGAAGTGTTTTAGATGGTTGGCATAGATTTCATGTTATCCCTCTGATAACATTGTGACCAGGAAAACCCTAGGAACAAAAGTTCAAATTTGAATATGCCCTAACTCAAATCTGTAGAATATATAATTCAAACATGGTGCCCTAGATCGAATATATATAATGTATCATTCAAACGATGATGCATGTGTGACCTAGACTTTTCAAAATGAAGATTTTGAAAAGGACAAAGTGAGGAAAATTTACCGGAATGAAAGTCATTGTTGGTCTAGTTCGCTTCTTTGTCACTCTTTGCCTCTGTGGCTCCTTGGTGGGGTCACTACGTCTCTTGTTACAGGATGCATATTTGTGGCAAGTCGTGTCTTTGTGGCATCTATATCTTTGTCATTTGGCAGCTAGGTGGGGTCTCTATCTGCCTTTGTGGATCATTTGGTGAGGGATGCAGGGTCGAGGGTTTTGTTTGGCAGAGGATGTAAGGGTCAGGTGAATGAGCGTGGGGTCAGGTGAATACAAATGGGGTCATGTTCTTTGTGAATGGGGTTAGGGGTTGGGTTCTATTTGAATGGAGAATGCAAATGAGGCCAAATTCTATTTTAATGGCGAATGTGAATGGGGCCAAGTTCTATAAATGGGAATGGGGTCGGGTCTGTGCTTGTACCATATATATAACATATATATGCTACATATGTATGTTATATATTTGTAACATATATATGTTATATATATGTTACATATATAACATATATATGTTACATATATATGCTACATATATATGCTACATATATATGCTACATATATATGTTATATATTTGTAACATATATATGTTATATATGTAACATACATATAACATATATATGTTTATAATATATAAAATATTTTCATTTTATAAATATTTTTTATATTATATGTCATATTTTATATAATATGTTATATGAATATATTATATAATATATATCTTTTGTTCATGATATCAACAAGTTCCCTTGGTGCAGATCTTGGTGGTAGTAGCAAATGTTCAAATGATAACTTTGAAGAGTGAAGTGGGGAAATGTTCCATGTGAACATCACTTGGACATGGGTTAGTCGATCTTAAGAGATGGGGAATCCTTATATCAAGGATGCACTCTGCATGAACGTCGAAAGAGAATTGGGTTAATATTCCCAAACTGGGACATGGTGGTGGATGACAATGTTAGGAAATCTGGGGATGTCATCAGGGGCCTGGGAAGAGTTATGATTTCTTTTTAATGACTTTCCCACCCTGAAATCGGTTCAACCGGAGATAGGGTCCAACATCTGGAAGAGCACCACATGTCTCACAGTGTTTGGTGCCCCCTTGGTGGCCATTGAAAATATGGAGAATCGATTACCATCCATGCCTGATCGTACTCATATCTACCTCCTTGGATTTTTCAATGCCCACTAGGTTAGCAATCTTGATGAGAGAATATCTACCTTGGGGTACTTGTTTTCTCTTAGCTCTAGACCAATTTGTTAGTGTTCTAAGAAGAAACAAGTTGTTATTCTCTTCTCCACTAAAGACACCTATGCTAGTGAAGTTCATGTCGGGAAGCATCTTTCCTGGATACAGATGATGCTTGATCAACTTGGTCTTCCTCCACAAACTCATTCCACCTTTGTGACAATCAAAGTACCATTGATCTTATCCATAATCCAATGAATGATCATAAAAAAAAACACATGGATATTTGGATGCACTAAATTTGGCAACCTCATGCTCAAGGACAACTTGTGCCAATCTTTGTTCCTTTAGTAGATCAACAAGTATATATCTTCACCAAATATATTATATATCCCACCTTCACCAATCTAATGGCATGCATTAGTATAGGAGAATTGCCATTAAAGGGCCCTTTAGAGGTGATATTTTGCATCAAAGTGGCATATGGAGTACACCATTATGAGATTTTTTGCACTAAGGATGGGTCTCATGGATTTGACCATGTTCATGGGAGAAAAATAAGTGCCTTAATCCTAAATGAATCTTATAGGGTTTGAGGGTCATGAGAAAGTCCTTAAACCACCACAAAGGGCATCTACGAGGAATATTCTCCCTTTGAGTAAGATATTATAGCCATTAATTGCACAACAAGGGTGGATCTTAAGGCAATGAATGTTCAAGGGAGGAAATTTAAATATTTAGACCATAAATGAAACTTATTTGTCTCATGGGCCATGAACAAGGCCTGAAACCATGAGACAATGCCTCTAAATGATATATTTGGCCTTCAAGTGGAATATGGGAGTCAAACTATACAAATATTAGTTTTGTTAAATGCATCTATACATATCATCCGAGCCCCATGTGCATCCAATTGGTAGTTGGGTTAGCTGTAAGTCACCCTGGTAGTTCATCCAATATGTATCATGAGCTGATCCAATGTGTGAAAAAATCAAGGTGAAACACATTCCCTTAAACCCTACCTCCCCCATCATCTTAACAACTAACCCTACCATTGCATACTTAGTACCTTAGGACCTCCATCTCATATACTGACCTGTGGTTGAAGCATGGGTATGTTCTTGAAAGAAAAAACATAGTACTATCCCAAAGGCACAATTCCACCATTATTAATTGTGATAGGAGGTGATTTGGTTCTTTAGCACCATCAATAACATCTAGGCCCACCCACAGTAGGTCATAGAAAGGACTTTCTCTACGTGCATCATCAATTCACCAGATATCCTATGGGGTGCATGAGTCATTAAAACCCCTAACTTCCATCACCTAAACCCTTAGTCAACTAAAACCCTAACTTCCAGCACCAATATTCATACTCATATTATCCATAAGGGAATGGAAAACCATTAACCCCTCTAATATATTTCACACCTAATTCCTATATCCCAATCGCATAATATTTATAACCCTTGAACATTATATCATAACCAATTTAATTGTCATTCGCTATCAAGAAATTACCCTAACCCTTGTCCCCAATAACCCTTAATCCCTAAATTATATAACTTCTAACCCTTGTAATCTCTAACCTCAAACTCTTATAACCCCTTATCCCTAGCACATGTAATTGATATGATCCATAACCATTATAAGTTGTGTCACATGTTTCATCCTTAACCTCTATAAAAAGTAATCCCTAACCCTTACATTCCATAACAATTATAAGGATTATAAACTATAAATATTAATCCTTATAATACTCAAACCATATAACCACGTTACTCCATAACACTATAACCCTTATCATCCCTAACACCTAACCCTTAATTATTGCCATACCTAACCCCTATAAACATTAACCCCTAATCTCTATAAAGCACAATTCTAAACCAATGTAACCTTTATCTGACTTATAACTTCTAATGAGCTTAACTACCATAACCCCTAACTCATATATTCATTAACCTTTAACTCTTGTAACATTTATAATGGATAAACCCTATTTTGAAACCCCTATAAACCCTCACTACTATTAATCCACAATGTCCAAGCATAACCCTTATAACCTTAATCTCTAACGCATATAATTCTAATTTTAAAACCTATTACCTATAACTACTCCAACACCTATATCCCTCTAACCCCTAAGCACCAAAATGTATGACCACTAACCCTTATAATGGTATCCCCTAAGTCCATTAACCCCTTACCCATAACCACCATAACCATTATCAACTAACCCTTATAACCCATAATCGCTATGAACCCACATACCACAGTGACCTTAATCCCTAACACTTATATGCCTTAACAAATATTAGCCTCGTCAACTAATAACTATATAGACGTATCCATGAATCCATAAACCCATAACCTTTATAACCTAAAGCACATTTAGTTTCTAATGTCCAAACCATGACATTATAAACTCAAATCCATAACCCCTATAACTCTAATTTCTAAACATATTACCCTAAGCATTATATACCCTCTATCCCCTAAACTCTATGAGACCCAAACCCATAAAACTCATTATCCCTGACACCTATAATGACTATAACCCCTTCCTCCTATCTTGTATAATCTATAACCACTATAAATTCTACAAACAATAACCCATACTACCAAGCCCTAATTTTTAACCTTTGTAACCTTGAACCCTTATATTCCCTATTAAATTTTTAGAATCCCCAATCCCTAAACCCATGAAAATTTAACCCTAATATTTAACCCTTATAACCTTGAACGTGTACATTAGCTATAACATCTATCCATTATTATTACTAGTCTATTACCTCCATTACCCCTAATCACTAACCTCTATGATGTAAACACCAAACAAGCAAATCCTAACTTACTACTCCTAAGCACCTAATCCATATATCTCATAAACATTAATCCTTATAAGCCTCAAACCATATAACCACTTTACTCCATAACACTATAAGCCTTATCATCCCTAACACTTAACCCTTAATCCTATCCATACCTAACCCCTATAAACACCAATCTTAAACCCTATAGAGAACAATTATAAACCAATATATCCCAAATAACCTTGATCTAACCTCTAAATCATAAAATCTTAACTACCAAAACCCCTAACCCATATAAACATTAACCTTTAACTCTTATAACCTTTATAATGGATAAACCCTATTCTCAAACCCCTACAAACCCTCACCCATATTACATTAATTAGTATAACCCTTATAATACATAAATTGAAATAAATGTGACCTCTCGTCCTAAGACTATAATCTATGATAACTCTTGAACCCCAATCCCTAACAAAAAAGACTGTAGTCAATATAATCATTATAAGCCTTAATTTGTAATGATTATAGCCCTTGATCACTATTATTGATATTACCCCCAAACTGGAAATACTAAAATCCATAACCCATTTAACCTTTGTAACTCTAACCCATATAAAACATATCAATCCTAACCTATAAACTATGTTACTATTGATCCTGTTATCACTCCAAGAAACTCTTTAGGGTTGTAGGCTAAGGATGCTTGGTAACTTAGAAATAATGGTTTTTATGTGTGTGGGACAATGGGGTCTTTAATGATTTATGTAAAACAACTCATCACACATCTAAAGATATAGTGCTTTCAGGAAACAACAATTAGATCAAATAATTGAAAGAGAGGATGGAGAACACTATTCTTGATTGCCAATACAAGGGAATGTAGGGCTTAATACAAGACAGAGAGAAATCCTTTAATTTCAAGTCTATGAGCTCAATAAAGAGATAACAGTCTTTATGAACTAAAATAAACTGAAAACAAAGTACAGAAAATGAAAGATGGACAATTCTGATGTTGAAAACGAAAGGAAACTGAACTTTATTGTTGCAAAAAGAGTCTATACAGTGACATAAACTATCTCCCAATTTGAACCCTTATCCCATATCAAAAATAGGCATTTATAGCCTCTTACAATTTGTTTTACAGATCCTAAAAACATGGATCTGTATTTAATAAAAGCAATTCAAATCTAACTAAACAACTTGAAGATAAAGACTTAAAAACTAAACTTAGCACTTGAATTGTCTTCAATCTCAAAAATTCACCATCTGCATCCTTCAGCTCCTGGAATCTTTGATGTGATGTAATGTGGAAAAACACATGTCTTGACAGTTGGATTTCTCCAACGTTCATCGTCGATATTTGAGGAAGTTTGTTTTACATGTGGTTTCCAAAATTCCCTCAAATCTCTGATGTCGAATCCTTTGCAAGCAATTTTCATTCCCTTGATACTCTGGAACTCCTTCATAACCTGTGAGAAATGACATGTTCTTTCCTTGGCTTCAAAAATGCTTTTCCATCTTTCAACAGCTAACTCGTTTAATATTTCGTTGGTTAGCTGGTGAAAGTGCTGCCTTTCACCAGCTAACGGGTCATAAAATATCGCTTTGCACTGGAGAAAGCCCTGACCGCACCCAAAACGAGTTTTCACCTTCAAAATTTTGATTCCATCAAAACTTAGTGTGTCTCTGATTTCTCACCTTGCATATTAACAGCGACTTGAGAAAGTACCTTCAGATCTGGATGGGATTTTTGCCTTTGTTTTTGTTTCAATCTTCTTATCTGCCTTTTAAGGTGTTTTCCAAGCCACCATAGACTATTGTACTCTTTGGTGAGTTTATGCTTTCTTTTCTTCTCTTTAACACTTTCTCGAGCCAGTCTCTCAAACGCAGCATTGGTTTTTACAAAGTTATCAGACAACTTCTTATACCTTTCTTTGATTACCTGTTCCAAAACCTCTTGTTGAGCGATTACCTCTTTCAGATGCTTGATCTTCTGAGATTTCTTTGACTTAGAACTTTTTGATGTTTCTCCTTCCTCTGTATGAGTGAAGGTCTCATATTTTTGTGCAAACTCAGTTGACTGCTCAGGACTCTTGGTGACAGGGAATTGATCTTGTTGCTCTGATTATGATTCTGTATAGGGAAAGTTTAATATATTTGTTCTCTTGTCTGTAGTCTTCTCTGTGGGTTGTTCTGTAGTTGTTTCAAATTTTAACCTTTTCTTTGACCTGTGGGACTTCACTCCGGATATTCTATCTTCTGGAGGTCATGGCAGGGTCCTTCTCTTCCTTGAACTGCTTTGAGGAGTCAATTGTTTCTTTGAACCTTTCCCCTATTCATTTACAGGCTGAGTCTGTGTTTCAAAACCCTCCCAGAATAGAAAATGTTGCCAGCTCCTTCCCTGTTGTTTTAATTCCTCCAGAATGATCAATTTAATGAGACCGAAGTGGCACAAAGTATTCTTCATGCTTAGGGGTTGAGCCCTGATTTTCTTGCAGACCTTAGTTAAACTCTTATGTAAGAAAAAAGGAAAATTGAGGAGAGTCTTGCCTGTGAAATGGTCCAGGAGATTAAAATGATACATCATGAGTTTGTCATACCTACCCTCTGAGGTAATGTAGAGTTGGATGCCCTTAAACAACTCCTGCCACTCCTCTTCTAGATAGGAAACCGGCATGCCCTTCTTCCATGCATTGTGCTTGAACTCTTCCTTTAAATAAGCTTTGAAATTAAACTTTTTGGTGGCAGTGGTTTTGAACCAACTCTGGCCCGATATTGGTAGGTTGGTTGCTGCAGCAATGGTAGCTTCATCTACTATGATTTCTAAAGACCCAACACGAGACTTATTCCCATTGAAGGTTTTGGCAAAAGCTTCTGTTGTCGACTGGTGGCAACCATTTTGCAACCTCTCAACGAATTCAATACACCCTGCGTTTGAAAAATGTTTCTGGACTTCGGGATGTGTCTGTAAAAAAGATAGGTTGTCCATCTCTTTTCTGAGTAGATAACCACTGCGTCTCCTCACCATTATGTAGCTTGAAAACCACAACAATTTTGTATATCAACCCCTACAACTGTTGTTCGAGCCGAAGTTTTGCGTTGTTGAAAGCACTCGGGAGTCGGCTCTATTTTCTAACATTTGAAACTTTAACAAACCTTCGTGAACAATTTGTGATATGGAAGAAATGATCTGATTTGATGTTGTCAGCCCGGCAGTACAGCCTCTGTACCTGAGTTGTTGGATTCAAAATTACCATTTCCGATGCCATGAGTGTGCAGCATGCGTCACTGAACAAGATCCGCATCGTAATCCTATTTTGAAGTGAAAAACTGAGTCTCCATCATTACCCACTTTCATCAGCGCATGATTTGGATTTTCATGGCGTGGGATGATCATATCATCATTAGCTTTTAGAAACGTGGATAACACGCACGTGATTTCCGCTTTCTCCAGCCAACGGCCCGTGGAAAATGCCCCTTAGCTGTTGATACTTACCGCTTTCACCAGCGCATGATCCTGTGGAAAACCCCCTTTAGCTGTTGAAAGTATTTACTTTCATCAGCGCACGATCCCGTAAGAACTGCTCCATAGCTGTGGAAAGTCTTCACTTTCACCAGCGCACAACCTGTGACAATGCTTCTTTGGATATTTTGAAATTCAACACTTTCACCAGCGCACATACCTATGGGAGACGCTCCTTAGCTGTTGAAAGTCGCCATTTTCACCAGATAACACTCATCTTTTGGACACACGTTAGATGTTGAAAGAAAATTATGAAAAATTTGAAAAGAAGACTTTTATGGGTCATCTTATTTCTAAGACAAAAACCAAAACCTAAGTTTTGCAGCTAGAAAAACTCAAAAATAATTTGAGAAAACTACCAATAGCCATGCTATCCACCACAAAATGTGACCAAAGGGATGGGTTCATTTTGGGAGCTAACATTTGGCTCCAACTGGGATGGGTTCATTTTGGGAGCTAACATTTGGCTCCAACTGGGATGGGCATCTCCCTGTGAGGTGACCAAGAACCTAGCTAGACTCAGTAGCCTTATTACAATTTGAGACAGAAAATTGAAAAATAGTTTGCTAGTATCATTGGGCATGGAGTTATTTGAATGACAGAAATAAAGAAAATGGAACTAGAAAAGAAATATGTACAAGTAGAACATGGCTTCAAAGGAAGCCTTATGAGAAATAGATCTTCAGGAAGCGGCCGTTGAAAGGTCCACCTGCTACTGCCTCGCCTGAAAGAGTTTGGAGAACAAAGGTATTGTTCTACTGCACCGCTGTTATGACAAAAGGACCTGTCCAGAGAGCCTCAAATTTTTCGTGTTTCCCCTTCTCCTGCCTTGATGCATCCCACTTTAAGACTAAATCCCTTGTTTTGAAGACATCTAATTTGACTTTCTTGTCAAAAAAAAAAATTATTCTTTCTTGATGCAATTCTGTTTTTTCCAAGAGTTGCTCTCTATCTTGTTGTAGTTCTACCAAATTATGAATTCTCCTGGTCAAATCACTTGGTTCAGAATCAGTTTCTTGTAAGAACTTTGCAACCAGCAATACAAGTTGAATAGGAAATATGGCCTCAATACCATATACCAACTTGAAAGGAGATGTACCAATTGATTTCTTACATGTTACCCTGTCATCCCACAAGGCAAACTTCAGTTTGGAATCCCAACCTCTGGCATTTTGTTCAAGCAGCTTCTTTATGATTCTGACTAAAATCTTGTTGGATGACTCGGCTAAGCCATTCCCTTGCGGATAGTAAGTTGTGGAATGTACCAGCTGAATTCCCAGCTCTTCACACAATTTCACCAAGTGTTTATCTTTGAATGCAGCAGCATTATCAGTGACCAATCTCTTGGGACAGCCAAATTTGGCAAATATGTTTTCTTGCAGAAAATTTATGATGACAGTATGATTGGCGTTCCGGGTGGGAATAGCCTCAATCCACTTTGTAAAGTAATTTGTGGCAACCAGGATCCACCGGTGCTGACCACTAGAAGGTGGATGAATTTCACCTATGAAATCCAGGCCCCACTGCTGGAAAGGCCTTGTGACCACTATAGGTTTGAGGGGAAGAGACTTCAGTTGTTGTTTACCTTCAAATCTATGACATTTGTCACATGTTTTCACAAACTCATATACATCTGAAAATAAGGATGGTCAGTAATAACCATATCTTAAGATTTTGTGTGTTGTGGTTTTCCAATAGTGATGTCCTCCGCATTCACTATTATGAAATTCAATCATGACTTTAGCTACCTCCTCTTGGTTTACACACCTCAACAATAAACCTATGGGATTCTTCCAGAACAACAAGTTATCATTGATGCAGAAATTTATAGCTTTGAGCTTCAAAGCCCTTCTTTGAGTCTTTGTCAAATCTGATGGGACTGATAAAGTTTGCAGAAACCGAATAATATGACTGTACCATTTGCAATCATCTAAATGAGTTGAAACCTGCATTTCCTCACCTTCTTTGTTCTCTGAAGACAAAACATTTTCTGCATCAATACTCATCAGATTTATTTCAAGCAGCCTGCAATTTTCCTCTGCCAGGAGTTTGGCAAAGCCCTGACCTTTCACTAGTTTTGTTGGTTTGATTTCAACATCAAATTCAATCAACCTTGCTATCCACTTACTCCTTTTTCCATCAATGTCGGGTTGGACAAGAACATCTTTAACTGAACTGGAGGGAACAAAAGTTATTACCTTTGCCTGAAGAATGTAGACCCTGAAAGCTTTTAGTGACTTGACAAGTGCATATGCTTGTTTCTCCAACAATTCATACTTTACCTCTGTGTCCCTCAAGACCTTACTGAAGAAGGCAATCGGCTGCTCCTGATCATCATCATTCTTCTGCAAGAGTACCGTTGCGATTGTATCACTAGAAGAAAATGAAAAAATGTAAAATACCTTGGAGAAATCGGGGCTGATCAAAACAGGGGTTGTTGTGATGGCTTCCTTAATGGCATTAAATGAATTTCTGGCTGCTTCAGTCCATTTTACCTTAGAGTCCTTTCTCAACATAGCAATGATATGCTTCGTGAGTTCAACAAAATTTAATATAAACCTTATGACAAAGTTAATAGTCCCAAGGAAAGACTGAATGTCTTTCTTTGATCTAGGAAGAGACAGATTTTTAATTGCTTCTACCCTCTTTGGGTCAATCTTAACCCCATCAGCTGAAACAATATGCCCAAGTAGTTTCCCCTCCTTAAGTGCAAAATTTGATTTTTTTGGATTAAGAGAGATGCCATACCTTCGACATTTTAGAAATGTCCTTCTTAAGTGTTGCAAATGAAGTTCGTGGCTGCTTGAGAAAATAGTGATATCATCAAGATAAATCAGGACAAATTTATCTTTCTCTCCAATGAAAGCAATGTCCATTGCCATTTGGAATGTCGCTCCTGCATTCATCAATCCAAAGGTCATCTTCTCGTACATAAACGTACCCCATGGAGTGGTAAAAGCAGTCTTTTCCTTGTCTTCTGGATGGACAGCAATCTGGTTGTATCCAAAAAACCCATCAATAAAAGACATCACCTTTGATCCTGACACCTTCTGCAGAATATGCTCCATTTTAGGCAGAGGGTAGTTGTCCTTCCTAGAGCACTTATTCAAATTTCTGAAGTCTATGCAGAGTTTGATCTCCCCATTCTTCTTCCTAACCGGTAAAAGATTTGCAATCCATTCTGAATACCTGAGAGGAATGATAATGCGGGCATCCAACAGTTTCTTAATTTCCCTTTCTGAGAATTGATTCTAGATTGGACACTGGCGTGATCGGTGATTCTTGAGGATTCTCCCTAGTACTGATCCTCTTAGGAGCCAAGATGAACTTGTGGAGTCGCCAGATAGATGATTACAACTAATTGAAAATGTCTAATCTTTGTCTATCATCAAAGATCAGCTCTGTTTCGTATCCCAGGAAAGAAGAGCTTGAATTCCGTCTCCCCGGAAACGGCGCCAATTTGTTATCACTCTAAGAAACTCCTTAGGGTTGTAGGCTAAGGATGATTGGTAACTTAGAAATAATGGTTTTTATGTGTTTGGGACAATGGGGTATTTAATGATTTATGTAAGAAACAACTCATCACACATCTAAAGATACAGTGCTTTCAAGAAACAACAATCAGATCAAATAATTGAAAGAGAGGATGGAGAACACTATTCTTGATTTGCCAATACAAGGGAATGTAGGGCTTAATACAAGACAGAGAGAAATCCTTTAATTTCAAGTCTATGAGCTCAATAAAGAGATAACAGTCTTTATGAACTAAAATAAACTGAAAACAAAGTACAGAAAATGAAAGATGGACAATTCTGATGTTGAAAACGAAAGGAAACTGAACTTTATTGTTGCAAAAAGAGTCTATACAGTGACATAAACTATCTCCCAGTTTGAACCCTTATCTCATATCAAAAATAGGCATTTATAGCCTCTTCCAATCTGTTTTACAGATCCTAAAAACATGGATCTGTATTTAATCAAAGAAAATCAAATCTAACTAAACAACTTGAAGATAAAGACTTAACAACTAAACTTAGCACTCGAATTGTCTTCAATCTCAAAAATTCGCCATCTGCATCCTTCAGCTCCTAGAATCTTTGATGTGATGCAATGTGGCAAAACACCTATCTTGACAGTTGGATTTCTCCAACGTTCATGGTCGATATTTGAGGAAGTTTTTTTTACATGTGGTTTCCAAAATTCCCTCAAATCTATGATGTCAAATCCTTTGCAAGAAATTTTCATTCCCTTGATACTTTGGAACTCCTTCATAACCTGTGAGAAATGACATGTTCTGTCCTTGGCTTCAAAAATGCTTTTCCAGCTTTCAACAGCTAACTCGTTTAATATTTCGCTGGTTAGCTGGTGAAAGCGCTACCTTTCACCAGCTAACAGGTCATAAAATATCGCTTTGAACTGGTGAAATCCCTGACTGTGCCCAAAACGAGTTTTCACCTTCAAAATTTTGATTCCATCAAAACTCAATGTGTCTCTGATTTCTCACCTTGCATATTAACAGCGACTTGAGCAAGTACCTTCAGATATGGATGGGATTTTTTCCTTTGTTTTTGTTTCAATCTTCTTATCTACCTTTTAAGGCGTTTGGCAAGCCACCACAGACTATTGTACTCTTTGGTGACTTTCTTCTTTCTTTTCTTCTCTTTAACACTTTCCTAAGCCAATCTCTCAAACGCAGCATTGGTTTTTGCAAAGTTATCAGACAACCTCTTATACCTTTCTTTGATTACCCGTTCCAAAACCTCTTGTTGAGCGATTACCTCTTTCAGATGCTTGATCTTCTGAGATTTCTTTGACTTAGAACTTTCTTATGTTTCTCCTTCCTCTATATGAGTGAAGGTCTCATAGTTTTGTGCAAACTCAGTTGACTGCTCAGGACTCTTGGTGACAGGGCATTGATCTTGTTGCTCTGATTCTGAGTCTGTATAGGGCAAGTTTAATATCTTTGTTCTCTTCTCTGTAGGCTGCTCTGTGGGTTGTTATGTAGTTGTTTCAAATTTTAACCTTTTCTTTGACCTGTGGGACTTCACTCCAGAGATTCTATATTCTGGAGGTCCTGACAGGGTCCTTCTCTTCCTCGAACTGCTTTGAGGAGTCAACTGTTTCTTTGAACCTTTCCCCTATTCATTTACAGGCTGAGTCTGTGTTTCAAAACCCTCCCAGAATAGAAAATGTTGCCATCTCCTTCCCTGTTGTTTTAATTCCTCCAGAATGATCAATTTAATGAGGCCGAAGTGGCACAGAGTATTCTTCATGCTTAGGGGTTGAGCCCTGATTTTCTTGCAAACCTTAGTTAAACTCTTATGTAAGAAAAAAGGCAAATTGAGGAGAGTCTTGCCTGTGAAATGGTCCAGGAGCTTAAAATGATACACCATGAGTTTGTCATACCTGCCCTCTGAGGTAATGTAGAGTTGGATGCCCTTAAACATCTCCTGGCACTCCTCTTCTAGATAGGAAATCGGCATGCCCTTCTTCCATGCATTGTGCTTGAACTCTTCCTTTAAATAAGCTCTGAAATTCAAGTTTTTGGTCGAGTGGTTTTGAACCAACTCTGGCCCGATATTGGTAGGCTGGTTGCTGCAGCAATGGCAGCTTCATCTACTATGATTTCTAAAGACCCAACATGAGCCTTATTCCCATCGAAAGTTTTGGCAAAAGATTCTGTTGTCGACTAGTGGCAACCATTTTGCAACCTCTCAACGAATTCAATACACCCTGTGTTTGAAAAATGTTTCTGGACTTCAGGATGTGTCTGTAAAAAATATAGGTTGTCCAACTCTCTTCTGAGTAGAGAACCACTGCGTCTCCTCGCCATTATGTACTTGAAAACCCCAACAATTTTGTATATCAACCCCTGCAACTGTTGTTCGAGCCGAAGTTTTGCGCTGTTGAAAGCACTCGGGAGTCGGATCTGTTTTCTAACATTTGAAACTTTAACAAACCTTCGTGAACAATGTGTGATATGGAAGCAATGATCTGATTTGATGTTGTCAGCCCGATAGTACAGCCTCTGTACCTAAGTTGATGGATTCGAAATTACCATTTTCGGCGCCATGAGTGTGTAGCATGCGTCACTGAACAAGATCTGCATCATAATCCTATTTTGAAGTGCAAAGTTGAGTCTCCATCATTACCCACTTTCATCAGTGCATGATTTGGATTTTCATGACGTGGGATTATCGTATCATCATTAGCTTTTAGAAACGTGGATAACACGCACGTGATTTCCTCTTTCTCCAGCCAACGGCCCGTGGAAAACACCCCTTAGTTGTTGATACTTACCGCTTTCACCAGCACATGATCCTGTGGAAAAACCCCTTTAGCTGTTGAAAGTCTTTACTTTCATCAGTGCACGATCCTGTAAGAATTGCTCCATAGTTGTGGAAAGTCTTCACTTTCACCAACGCACAACCCGCAACAATGCTTCTTTGGATATTTTGAAATTCAACACATTCACCAGTGCATAGACCTATGGGAGACGCTCCTTAGCTGTTGAAAGTTGCCACTTTCACCAGCTAACACTCATATTTTGGATACACATTAGCTGTTGAAAGCAAATTATGAAAATTTTGAAAAGAAGACTTTTATGGGTCATCTTATTTCTAAGACAAAAACCAAAACCTAAGTTTTGCAGCTAGAAAAACTCAAAAATAATTTGAGAAAACTACCAATAGCCATGCTATCCACCACAAAATGTGACCAAAGGGATGGGTTCATTTTGGGAGCTAACCAATCCCAAGCATTCTCACTACTAACCCTTATAACCAATATAATCCCTAGTAAATACAACCCCTAACCCTTATAATTATTTTAGCCACTAACCACAAAAATCATAATCACACTTAGCATTAAGAAGATTCAAATAGGACCTAAGAACCTTAAGTTATTTCCTTAATCATGGGTGACATAACACTATCATTCAATAGTAAAATTGTTACATTTCATTGTTTGGCAGCATGTGTACTAAGGGCTTGAGCCACCATATCCACAAAGAAAACATACCAAGAATCTTTGTCTCATGAACAAGATATGGTACTATCCATTTTGATTTTTGGCATAGAGATTGTTCTTATAGAATACACTACATTGCACCATAATATAATCCCTACACTCCTTGAAAACCATGTAACACCATTCAAATTAGACATAATATTCTTGCGACGAATTAGCTATACTATTGACGAACATTTTTCGTCGATAGTATAGCAAATTTGTCGCAAGATTATTTACATTTGTCTCTCTTGCGACGATATCAAATGATGCTTGGGTTCATTTCATATTTGGTTTATCAACTTGAAATCTCAATTTGATACTTTGCAAGCTAGCTAGACCTTCAATCAAATACAAATATGAAACTTAGAATCATTAACATATCTATTAGAACATATGAAAAATAGGGTTTATGGTTTCCATGATGAATTAATGATGGAAGAAAGTGGGTGTGCCAGTCAAATTTGAGTCCAGAAACCCTCCCATATTGTTAAGGCATGCGAATAGTCTATCCAGGTCAAATTTCAATGCATACATATATAGTTTGAAAAAATTTCGACGTTGGCCCCATTCACATGTCATTGTTGCCCGCCTCTAGTATCTTGATGGTGTTGATTAAGAAATCAACGAAATAGAGGAATTTTTCATCACAATGATGATGTGGATACCTTGTACATACATTAATGTAGAACCTAAAAGCAAAATGAAGAAAGACCAATGAAAGCCTAAAATTTGTGTCAACCAAATTGGGTACTCTGAAAGAAAAATAGGGTTTATGCTTTACATGATGAATTCATGATGGAAGAAAGTGTGTGTGTCACTCAAATTTGAGTCCATAAACCCTCCCATATCGTTAAGCCATGTCGATAGTCTATCCATGAAAAATTTTAGTGCATACAGAAACTGTTTGAAAAAATTTCAACGTTGGCCCCATTCGCAGGTCCTTGTTGTCGGTGTCTAGTCCTCGTGCAATTTTTGTTCCTCGTTCCTCGTTCCTCATTCCTTTACCATGGTGTATTCCCCAAGATCCATTATTTTTGTACAAAATTAAATACTAATGGCATAAAATGTCCCACACAAAGACCAAATTAATATCTGCTACATAAGTCTTTTGTCTTTTTTCAATGACTATGTAACGAATCTCAATTCTAAGAAGATTCAAATAGGACACAATAACATTAAGTTATTTCCTTAACCATGGGTGACATAACACTATCATTCAATAGTAAAAATTTTGCATTTCATTGTTTGGAATCATGTGTACTAAGGGCTTGAGCCACCATATCCACAAAGGAAACATACCAAGAATATTTGTCTTATGAACAAGATATGGTACTATCCATTTTGAGGTTTGGAATAGAGATTCTCTTATAGAATACAACACATTGCACCATAATATAATCTCTACACTCCCTGAAAACCATGTAACACCATTCAAATTAGACGCAATATTCTTGCGATGAATTAGCTATATTTTCGACAAACTTTTTTCAACAATAGTATAGCAAATTCGTCGCAAGATTATTTACATTTGTCTCTCTTGAAAAGATATCAAATGATGCTTGTATTCATTTCATATTTGGTTTATAAACTTGAAATCTCAATTTGATACTTTCCAAGCTAACTGGACCTTCATTCAAATACAAATATGAAACTTGGAATCATTAACATATCTACTAGAACACATGAAAAATAGGGTTTATGGTTTTCATAATGAGTTGATGATGGAAGAAAGTGGGTGTGTTAGTCAAATTTGAGTCCAAAAACCCTCCCATATTGTTAAGGCATGTGTATAGTCTATCCAGGTCAAATTTCAATGCATACAGATACAGTTTGAAAACATTTCGACGTTGGCCCCATTCACATATCACTGTTGCTCACCTCTAGTATCTTGATGGTGTTGATTCAGAAATCAATGAAATAGAGGTATTTTTCATCAAAAAAATGATGCAAATACATTGTATATACATTAATGTAGAACCTGAAAGAAAAATGAAGAAAGACCGACGAAAGCCTAAAACTTGCGTCAACCAAATTGGGTACTCTGAAAGAAAATTAGGGTTTATGTTTTACATGATGAATTGATGATGGAATAAATTGGGTGTGTCACTCAAATTTGAGTCCAAAAACCCTCCCATATTGTTAATCCATGCCAATATTCTATCCATGAAAAATTTCATTGCATACAGAAACTATTTGAAAAAATTTCAACGTTGGCCCCATTTGTAGGTCCCTGTTGTCGGTGTCTAGTCCTCATGCAATTTTTATTCATTTTTCATCATTCCTCGTTATTTTTGTACAAAACATACTAATGGAATAAAATTTCCCACACAAAGTCCAAATTAATATCCTCTACATAAGTCTTTTGTCTTTTTTCAATGACTATGTAACGAATCTCAATTCTAAGAAGATTCAAATAAGTAACAATATTGATGAAATCTTATATGATCATGATGGTATAAAAATGAAAGGGATTCTCTTGGTTTCAATAATAATTTATTATCTACTGAACAAGGCCAACCATGTGAATTTGTAAGCTCACATGGCCCCTCCCCTCCCCCTCACATCACTCTCAATTGATCCCCAAAACCCAATCTATAAAATATAAAATAATCGAAAGCAACGTCCTATTAAGATTCATGCATAGAAACTACAAAAACAAAAATTAATGAAGGTACATGAAATTATCTGTTTCTAAATGATATTTTTAGTCTACCTCATACTTTACTATATTGACAACCATTTTCAAGTTTCAAATAATAATTAAACAACTTGTAACCTAGGATATAAAAACATCGCATAAAACTTAAAAACATGTAACTAACCCATGACATTAAAAGTAAATTATTTTAAGAGAATAATTCATACAAATTAAAATACTATATAGTCACGTACCTAATCCAACCTCAACATCTGTGTAATCATCCTTATTCTCTATCTTGATATTCTTCATCTAACTCAACATATGTATCATCATCTGGTTTTGAAACGATGTTGAAAGGATTGATGATATCATCGCCATCATCAATGTCATTTTCAAGCATATTTTCATCGGCATCATCATCAGGAATTGCAATATTGTCTCCTACGCCTAGATCATGATCTTCTTCGTCTTCTTCATCTGTCAACCCTCCATGATCTACCGTCTCTGTCTGATATTTTGTCGAATCATCTTCTTGATCTTCAATATCATCTTCTTCCTATAAATGAGTATACATAATTGGCCTTCCTCTTGGATCATATCTAACAACAAATTACGAATCCCTTTCACCTGGAACATTTGAGTAAAAGACCTGTTCACATTGGCTTGGAAAAACATAGTGATCATGTCCTCTTTCAAAAATCGCTGTTTTAATCATTGGAAATCCATTGGCATGTTGAATAACAGTTATTTACTCATCACGTTCATGCATTCATAACCTATACCATTTGAAATCAAATAGAACTAATTTGAAGGAATTAAAGTCACACTCAAGTATATCATTTAAATACCCATAGTATTTATTTTTAGATTCTCGGGGATGTCTCTCACTCCTAGAGGAAACATTTGTAACCAGGAATACTACATTTATCCCACTATCAGAAGTTTTCCTGGTTTTATCCAATTGTTTGATGCGAAATTTACGACCATTGCACCACATAGCCTTGTGGTGTTTCAACTGCAATATGTTAGATATGTAAAAGATGCATTGCCAATTAACAAATTAACATATATTTATATAACTTCGAAAGTATCTAAAAAATGCAGTACACATGTAGTCACATTAGTATAATATAAAATAACTAAATAAAATGGGTGAAATTGTTTACCTGTCCATCTTTCAAACCATATGCTAGATCAATTTCCCTCTGCGTAACATTGGCATCTTCGTTATGACGAGATTCTCTAACCAATTTAGACATTCATTACCATGATAACCTACCTCCATTATGTTGTTTATATCTTTCAATCCATACATTCATCCAGTCAAGATTGTTTTCAATGTATAAATGCAGTGCATCCCACTCTAGAGCAACTGAATCAAAAAAACATAATTCACCAATATTAAATATTAGTTATAACGTACAATATACAGGTACTTATAAATATTTATAATTTATGAAATAAATTGTATTAATATATTAATGAGTATGATCATATACACAAAAACGAAACTTTATATGTATTATTAATATAAATTTTCACAATTATTAATATATTACCTCTCATTTTTTTCATTCTACCTTTCCCCAATAGATGCTCCCGATCTTCAAATTTCTTGATGTAGTTCACATCCCAAATGTGATCCACTGCATGCATAGTTGTCGTTGCTAATTTAGAAAGATACTGACTAATATACACCATGGATTGATATACCATATATCACTCCACCATAGAACCCTTTGGACGTGCTCTTTGTCTAACCAATGCCTTCAATGATTTCAAGTGCCTCTCCACCATCCACATTGACCTTGTGTGAACAGGTCCACAAATTTCAATCTCCTCAACTTGGTGTATGAGGTAGTGTTCTTGTGCATTGAAAAATGT
>ML800200.1:331922-343172 GCA_009831015.1 Picea engelmannii | reverse complement strand
CATCTTCATGGATTTTTTTCAATGACAACCATATACATAAGATCGTGACACAAGAAAAATAACATGTTTCAACATAACATAATATAATATATTACATTACATTACAAGTAAAACACGTGTCATTAATTACAACAATAATTTGAAAGAACATTTTTCATTTAAATCACAACTACGTCTTACCTCATGTATTTTCCAAGATCATATATAACTTGTTTGACGTTGTTGTCAAAGTCGTTTGGGAGATATAGTGGTAGAACATACTGTAACAACAAAATGAATCGTTATTTGTTCCGACCAAAGTAGAGAAGAAAAAATAAAAAAAATCTATAAGGCCAATATATATAAATATGTATACCAAAATTATTACCTTAATGAAGGTATGCCAATCATGTGTTTTTACCCCACAAAATTCACCTTTCTTTGTTAAGATATTTTTTATGTTTGAAGAAAAACCTGTGGGAAATTTAATTCTTTGAATGATGGTGCAGACCCCCGAACCCTTGGGTCAAGGTCTGCTCACAGGATCGTTCAAATCTCCTTGAGCCGAAGTAGCTCTTTCAGATCCCTATCAGAACCTCCAACTAATCGATCCACGGGTCCTTATGAATTGAGCCTATGTGAAAAAACACCAAGCGCTAACCCAAACCTCCTTGCATGCAATAATGTCGTGCCCTTCTCTAATTCAAGACTTCGAATCTCACAATTTCGTGATTCTTGATGTCGAGTTTCTTGGCCCTCTATTATCGAAACGTGAAATGTCAATTTACCAAAATGTTTGGAAAAGGCTAGCTTCTCACAGAACTTTCCGCCGATTCAGAATTTCGGACTTCACGATTTCGCAAATCCAGATGCAAGGCTCCCAATCTGTTGACCTCCAAACCTTGAAACAGTCAACCAGGTTTGACTCTGCCTATTTGACGAGGACATGCCACCTATCCACTCAACCAATTTCTATCTCTAACATGGACTCCTGCCACATGTCACTCTTCTCAGCTTTCGAGACTCTTTCTCCCAAAGCGTTGTCTCTTTTGTTTCCCGACACCCGAAGTGTCGAAATCCGAAACTCCACACGAATTCCTATCGCAACTCGCAATTTTAGGACTTTCATTCCACTGCACTCAACTCCTTGTCGTCAGGATCCCTGAAATGATGAAATGATCTGACGGCTTGTGCAAAGCACAATCAACGATCCACGTTTATTCTGGATCCTAGAGTGATGAGTTCACCTACCTCTAACCACCCTACATATTCTTTGAATCCTATGACCACCCTGTAATTCTCTAGATCCTATGATCCTCGTGGTTTTGTGAATTATACACAAAGAATTTCGACTGCTCGTTGCTCCTCGACATCTTCTGTGAAATGAACAAATGTTCTTTCACTTATGAACTTTACTTCTGCTGGATGACTTCAACCCTCGTCTCCCTTTGAAGTATTTCAATCTCTGTCCTCCTTTGAAGTGTTCAAATTTTTTATCCCTTCTCAGCTTTCTCTTGCAACTCAAGTCTCAAAAGGACCCCTGCACGAACTCCTTGCGGCAACCTTTCGAATACTACTGGGTATTTGACCTCTCGACTCTGTGCACTCTCTGCAACAACAGTCCTCAAATCCTTCCCTTAGTTGATAAGTCCTAAGATTTCAAACAGCATGTGCACAACTTGCACGGCTTCTGTGCTCCTCCTGCACTTCTACTTAAATGAGAACAACAGTATCCCTCCTGAGCTTTCAGAGATAAACTCTGAACCTTCTTCAATGCACTCTTTGTGGACGTTTCACTGCATTCCTTGTAGGAACTCTCACTCAGGAAGAGAAACAATTAAAACTCATTCTCTTTCTCTCTTAGAATTCAAACATTCAACATGAAATCATACATACACACAGTATTAAAACAAATGCATAACCAGAGAGAATAAACAACTATAAGCATACCATTCACCAAGTATAAACAAAAAACATCATAACACCATGAAATCTGATTCAAAGCTTCATATATTAATTTAAAGCTCCTGTACATGGACTTTTCTACAACTCTCTCTCTGCAGCTCTCTTCTTCTTCTGCTCTATGCTAATGTTACAATTATAATAATACAACGATACAAAGATGAGGGTGTCTATATCCATTTTTTCCTCCTACTCTCTAAACTATCTAATCTTATTAATTTGAACCTACCTACTTTCATTAACTATGCATAAATGCCTCTTCACTCTAAAGATAAGAGCGAATTGCTCATGATCTATTTTACAATATGCAAGTATAAATGCGAGTACATTCCTCTTAACTATTACATTAATATCCGCCCCTTTTAATCTTTCAAAATGTTTTCAAAACGTGAAAAATACGTGTTGCACTTTCCAACTATCTCTCACCTCCACACTCGCTTGACTGCTTACAATGCTCCTGCATCATACTCCCTCGCTTGAAAATTTTCATGAACTCGTGTTCATAAGATCTTGCATGGACTGTCCATGCTTCTAAATTTCTACTTCATCTTCCCAGCTGGCATCTTCAAATGGATGTCCCTTCCACTTGACCAAGTAGTCAAAATACTCCTTCCTCCTGGTCTTTTTGTTGACTCTCTTGTCAAATATACTTTCTATTTGTGGCTTTTCAGCTACAGGCATTTGGTTTGTCCACTGAATTTCCTTCTATTCATCCTCTGCTCCTTCTTTTTTAGATCTATAAGGGTACAAATCCATGACATTGAATATCGGTGAAATTCTGATCCCATCGAGTAATTCAATCTCATATGTGTTCACCCCAAATTTCTTCACGACTCTACATGGACCAATCTTTTTCATCTTTAGTTTTTTATATGTCCCCCTTGGGAACCTTTCCTTCCTCATATGTGCAAGAATCAGATCACCAACTTCAAATTGAAGTTCTCACCTGTGTTGATCTACCCTACGCTTGTATTCTTGGCTCGAACTCTGCAATCGCTCCTTGATTTGGCTGTGAAGCTCCTTCATTGCTTCTGCAAAATTCTCTGCGCTAGCACTCCTAAATTCAGTTTGTTCTGAATCCTTCAATTCATAAAATCCCCTTGGATGCATTCCATATACAATATAGAATGGACTATTCCATGTGCTTATGTTGATTGAATCATTGTAAGCAAATTATGCATGTGGCAGAATATGATCCAATTGACTGTGGTGTTCAGTCATTAAGCTCCTCAGCAAATCTCCCAAGATTTTGTTCACAAATTTTGTTTTCCCATCCGTCTGAGGATGATACGCTGAGCTAAATGAAAAACTTGTCCCCAACTTATTCCATAAAGTCCTCCAGAAATGTCCCACGAACTTGGTATCTCGATCTGAAACAATACTCCTTGGAAAGTTGTGAAGTCTGATGACTTTTTTGAAAAACAGGCTCACAATATGAGTTGTGTCACTGGTTTTCTGGCATGGTATGAAATGTGCCATATTGGAAAATTTGTCGACTACCATAAAGAGCGAATCACAACCCCTTTGTTTCCTTGGCAGTCCCAATACAAAATCCATGCTCACTACATCCCACGGCCTCTCAGGTATGGGTAATGGCTGGTATAACCCTGTCTTTTTCCTTTTTCCTTTTGTCTACTGACAAATCCTACATCTGTCCACAAATTTCTTAACGTCTATCCTCATCCCTGGCCAAAAATATGAGCCATTCAATTTTGAGAACATCTTTTCATGACCGAAGTGTTCGGCCAATCCTCCACTGTGTTTTTCCTTCAGTAGATTCTCCCTCATGGAGCATTTTGGAATACATAGATGATTGCCCCTGAATAACAATCCATCCTGGATCATATATTCAGTCCATTGGCTTTTGTCCCTGAGAACTAGATTCTCAGATGCTTCATATGCTTCCTTAAAATCTGGGTCACCCCTGTACATTTCTTTGAGATTATCAAAACCCAAAGTTTTGACTCTGAATTCCTGCATAAGCAAACATTTCTTGCTCAAAGCATCAACAACTTTGTTAACAGTTCATAAATATGCCTAATTACAAAAGTAAAATTCTGCATGAATTCAACCCATTTAGCATGCTTTTGGTTCAACTTCTCCTGTTGAGTCACGAATTGTAAAGCATGATTATCATTGTACAAAACAAACTCTTTAGGAACCAAATAATGTCTCAATTTCTTCAGTGCTTGTATGACCGCATAGAATTCCTTGTCATACGTTGAGTATTTAGTCTTTGCTTCATTCATTTTCTCGCTGAATTATGCGATCGGTCTATCATCTTGGCTCAAGACTGCTCCAATTGCAAACCCACTTGCGTCACACTTGACCTGAAATGTCTTGCTGAAATCTGGCAAAACTAAAATTGGTTGCTCAGTGATCTTTTTCTTCAGCAAGTTGAAACTATTTTCTGCTTCCTCTGTCCAATGAAAAGATTTATGTCTTTTCTTCACTGTATCCATCATCGGTGTGCTAATTCCACTGAAATTTCAAATGAATTTCCTGTAGAAACTAGCCAAACCATGGAAGCTTTGAACTTCAAACACATTTTTTGGTGATGGCCAATTCTTAATTGCATTCACTTTTTCAGGGTCCATCTTCAACTCATTTTCAGAGATAAAAAAACCCAAATAAATGAGTTTTGTCCTCATAAATGATGATTTCTTCACATTAATCAGCAATTTCTCTTGTGGCAATCTCCTCATCATTGTAGCTAAATGCTTCAAGTGTTCTGCTTCTATCTTGCTGAAAATCAATATATCATCAAGATATACAATGACGAATTTTCCTATGAAATCCTTTAGGACTTCGTTCATCAGCCTCATGAAAGTGTTGGGTGCATTCCTTAAACCAAATGGAATAACAATCCATTCATACAGCCCTTCATTTGTCTTGAATGTTGTCTTCCATTCATCACCTTCTCTCATGTGAATTTGATGGTATCCACTTTTCAAATTAATCTTTGAAAAAAATCTTGCTCCACTCAAGCAATCCATCAAATCATCCATCCTTGGTAATGGAAATCAGTATCTGATGGTAATGTTATTGATTTCTTTTGAGTCTATACACATTCTCCAGCCTCCATCTTTCTTTGGGTTGAGCACGGTTGGAACAACGCATGGACTCAAGCTCTCTCTAATCAATCCTTTGTCCATTAAGTCCTGGACTTGTCTCTTGACTTCTTCATTCTCCTGTGGCATCAACCTGTACGCTGCTTTGTTTGGTAAACTGAATCCAGGTATAAGATCAATGTGATGGCTTATACTCCTGATCAGTGGTAACGAATGAGGTAGTTCGTCCACTACTATATCAGCGAACTCTTCCAGCAACTTCTGGATTTCCTCTGGTAAATCATCCACTCTTGTACTGGTCAAAACAATTCTAGGCTTCCTGACCATGAAAAATTGTGTGTCTTCCTTCTTCTTAACCCCATTAAGAAGTTCCTTCCCACTCATGAGAAGTATAGTGTTGCTCACCTCTGGTTTCACTTCTTTGTCCTTAAACAGCAACAAAATGTGTCTCCTACCATTCTTTTCTAGGGTGTATGTGTTCTTTCTCCCATCATGAACCACATTCCTGTCATATTGCCACGGTCTACTGAGCAATAGATGATAAACATCCATGGGAATGAAATCACATAACATTTCATCCTTATATCCCCTTATTTTAAATTCAACTAAACATTGTTTAGTGACATTTACCTGATGTCCTTTTTGTAGCCATGAAACTCTGTATGGTCTTGGATGTACAATAGTCTCCAGCTCTAGCTTTTCTACCATCTCTGTAGAAATGAGATTTCATGTGCTACCACTATCCACTATTATCTTGCATACCTTGTCCTTGGTCTTGCAAGCAGTCTGAAATAGACTGTTCCTTTGGGTTGGGTTACCTACCTCTTTTTCTGGCTTCAAGATACCTTTATGCATCATTAAGGATCTTCCACCCTCAGCATATTCTGCCTCAACATTCTGTCCTTGTGCTTTGGCAATGTGAGTCTCACCACCTTCTTTCTTTTTTTCTGGACACTCATAAGATTTATGCTCCTTTTTCCCACAGACAAAACATTTTACTTCACCTCCTCTACCTCTTCCTCTTCCTCTAGCTCGAGGAAAAGTATTTCTATCAGCATACTACCCTCTCTATGAGATTCCTCCTCTCTCATGCTGAGATTGAGGTTTATTTCCCTCTTCTTGAGGTCTCTGAGTTCTGTCTTGAGCAATTCTTTTGCCTCTAGATTGACTTTTACCTCCACCTCTTTGACCTTGCTTTCGGCTCAGCTTCTCTTCAGCTTTCAAAGCCATCTGATAAGCATCTTCTACAGCTTGAATGATCATCATTCTCATCTCATCTTGAATGTCATATCTCATACCATTCATGTATCTAGCAACATTTTCATCATCTCTTTCTCGATGACCTGCCCTGATGTTGATCTTGTAAAATTCTTTAGTGTACTCTTTTACTGTCATCAATTTATGTCTCAAGTTTTGCATCCTCCAAAATAGAGTGATTTGATAATCCTTGGGTATGAATTTTTCTTTCATCTTCACAACCATTCTATCCCAACTTTTGGTTTTCCACTTGCCTTTGTAGCGTCTGTCAGCCTGCAGTTCATCCCACCATAATGATGCATGCCCTTTAAGTCTTTTGATGGCATGTTTGACCTTCCTATCTTCCTCGACATCCTCATAGTCGAAGTATTTATCCAGAGCTCTAATCCAGTCTAGAATCTCTTCAACGTCCATATTTCCTTCATACATGGGAATCTCCATCTTTTCTCTGGAACCTATCCTAGAAACAACCCTAAATAGGCATTCATCTACAGCATCTTTGACTGCGACTTATTCTCCATGTCCAGCTTCATTTTCACTGTCAACCTCATTGATATCCCCAGTGTCGACTGTGCACCTCTATGTTGTTTCCATGGCATCAAGCCTGGCACATAGTTCGTGCATTTCCCTTTCCACTGCTGGATCAGGCATTGCCACTAGCCTGTCTCTTCTTCTTGATGGCATGGCTGAGAAATATTCTTCCCTCCTCTTCTATAGAAAGCAAAGACCTTTTTATGTGCTCTGATACCACTTTGGTGCAGACCCCTGAACCATCGAGTCGAGGTCCTCTCACAATATCATTCAAATCTCCTTGAGTCGAAGTAGCTCTTTCAGATCCCTATCGGAACCTCCAACTAATCAATCCATAGGTCCTTATGAATTGAGCCTGCGTGAACAAACACCAAGAACCAACCCAAACCTCCTTTCACGCAATAACGTCATGCCCTTCTCTAATTCGGGACTTCAAATCTCACAATTTCACGATTCTTGATGTCGAGTTTCTTGGCCCTCTACTGCCGAAACCCGAAATGTTGATTTACCAAAATGTTTGGCAAAGGTTGGCTTCTCACAGAACTTTCCATCGATTGGACTTTGCAATTTTGTGAATCTATATGTAAGGCTCCCAATCCATCGACCTTCGAACCTCGAAACGGTCAACCAGGTTTGACTCCACCTGTTTGACGAGGACACGCCACCTGTCCACTCAACCAATTTCTATCTCTGACGTGGACTCCTACCACCTGTCACTCTTCCCGGCTTTCGAGACTCTTGCTCCCAAAGTGTTGTCTCCTCCGTTTCCCGACACCCGAAGTGTCAAAATCTGAAACTCCATGCTAATTCCTATCGCAACTCGCAATTTCGGGACTTTCGTTCCACTGCACTCAACTCCTTGTCGTCAAGATCCCTGAAATGACGAATTGATCTGACGGCTTGTGCAAAGCACAATCAATAGTCCACGTTGATTCTAGATCCTAGAGTGATGAGTTAACCTACCTCTAACCACCCTGCATCTTCTCTGAATCCTATGACCACCCTGCAATTCTCTGGATCCTACAATCCTCGCGGTTTTGTGAATTCTCCACAGAGAATTTCGACCGCTTGTTGCTCCTCGACAGCTTCTGTGAAATGAACAAATGTTCTTTCACTTCTGAACTTTACTTTTGCTAGATGACTTCGACCCTCATCTCCCTTTGAAGTATTTCAATCTTCATCCTCCTTTGAAGTGTTCAAAGGTGTTATCCCTTCTGAGATTTCTCTTACAACTCAAGTCTCAAAAGGACCCCTACACGCACTCCTTGTGGAAACCTTTCGAATACTATTGGGTATTCTACCTCTTGACTCTATGCATTCTCTGCAACAGCAGTCCTCAAATCCTTCCCTTAGTTGATAAGTCCTAAGATTTCAACCAGCCTATGCCTACCTTGCATGGATTATGTGCTCCTCCTGCACTTCTACTGGAATGAGAAAAATGGTATCCCTCCTGAGCTTTCAGAGATAAACTCTGAACCTCCGTCAATGCACTCTTTGCGGACGTTTCACTGCACTCCTTGCAGTAAATCTCACTCAGGAAGAGAAACAATTGAAGCTCATTCTCTTTCTCTCTCAGACTTCAAACATTCAACATGAAA
Organism: Picea engelmannii; assembly: GCA_009831015.1. Classification (NCBI taxonomy): domain Eukaryota; kingdom Viridiplantae; phylum Streptophyta; class Pinopsida; order Pinales; family Pinaceae; genus Picea; species Picea engelmannii. The sequence goes on along the minus strand of ML800200.1, from coordinate 334,774 downwards.
TCATACATACACACATTATTTAAAAAAATGCATAACCAGAGAGAATAAACAACTGTAAGCATACCATTAAGCATGTATAAACAGAAAACATCATAACACCATCAAATCTGATTCAAAGATTCATATATTAATTCAAAGCTCCTATACATGGACTTTTCTGTAGCTCTCTCTCTATAGCTCTCTTCTTCTTCTACTCTATGCTAATGTTACAATGATAATAATACAATGATACAAAGATGAGGGTGTCTATATATGTTTTTTCCTCCTACTCTCTAAACTATCTAATCTTATTAATTTGAACCTACCTACTTTCATTAACTATGCATAAATGCCTCTACACTCTACAGATGAGAGTGAATCGCTCATGACATGTTTCACAATATGCAAGTATAAATGAGAGTACATTCCTCTTAATTATTACATTAATATCCGCCCCTTTTAATATTTCAAAACGTGAAAAATATGTGTTGCGCTTTCCATCTATCTCTCGCCTCCACGCTCGCTTGACTGCTTACTATGCTCCTGCATCAAATGACCTCTTTTACATCATTTCTTTGTTTCTTTGTTAATAACCATGGAAGGTTATTTCAGTCTAGTGCTCCATCTGATCTATTTGAATATCGGATCACACTTCACATTGCATGATTGGCTTCCTGAATGTCAGTACAAATTTTGACAATTTTTTCTTTGTCCCTCCTACCATCTATGATTCGCCATAATGTTTCAGTCACATTCTTCCTGATATGCATTGTATCAAACAAATGAGCTATTTTTAGCTCCTCATAGTAGGGAAACCTCATGAATTGAGTGAGATAAGATTTTGTTCCTCGTGGAAGCCCATTATTAATACCTTCATGATAATTGTGGCCTTCATGAAGCATAAAAGAAATCAAAAAAATAATTATCAAATAGGGTAAAATAAATTCAATGATTAAAATAAACATTCAAAACATTACATGATCTATGATACATTATGAAATTGAGTACCTTGACGATTTCTATTATATTCCAACCTCCATAGCTGAGGTGTCATTCTTTGTGGTTTTAAACCAGTGTCTTCTTTCCCATTGAAAAGATGTTTTTCAGTAGTACGATACCTATGGTTCTTAGGAATAAGGTGTTATACTCATCAAACACCATCTTTCCTAAACTTTTTGAATGATGATACTTCATCTTAGGGCCACAAACTGGACATGCAAATTTACCCTTTGTTTGAAGACCTGCAACAAATGGATTAATGTCAATTATATGATAAGATTATTTAAAAATTAAACATGCACCATGATAACATTAAAATGTTATATAGTATTAAAGAGAAATATTAGAATGCTACAAACCAAAAAAATGTGTTAGTCCAGGGGAATCATGAATTGTCCATAAAAATTTTCCACGGAATTTAAATTTATTCTCCTTGATTGGCTTACATATGTCATACATTGTGATGCCAGCCCATAACTTTAGTAGTTCATCAATAAGAGTCTCGATATATACATTTATATCTTTAACTTGGTACTTACCTAATTGTTTGAAATTACACATAATTACTAAAGGAATGATATCATGTAATATATATAATTAAATAAATAAACAAAAGATATTATGCAAAAATTGAAACAAATGAAAATGTTAAATTCAAAAAATTAATGTAAACAAATAACTGGAACAATCATTGTCAACATTATGTGCTCCCTCTTTATTGACATCCAAGGAGAAATATTATTGTTGATAACAAAAATAGGCCACACTGAGTAAATAGACCTAAGCTCTCTGAATGGATTAACACTGTCAACTGCCAATGAAAGCCTAACATTAGGAGGTTCATCTTTGAAATCTGCCAATTTTTCCTCAATTTCCCTAAATGCAGAACCATCGGTAGGAATTCTAAGAACACCATCTCCACTTCTGTTACGTGCATGGTAATCCATAAATTGTGCTATGCTTTCACACCTGAAAAATCGTTGCAAATGTGGAATTATGGGAATATGACGAAGAACCTTTCGAGGCACCTTTTTTGTTACTTGATCTATTTGATATCTATTGATAAGACATTGCGAACATTCGGTTTTGGAAGCATGTTGTCCATAATATATAATATGGTCATTAGGACATGCATCTATAGTTTGATAATCCATTCCAATGTCTTTCATAATGGCATGCAAACCTCGATATGTTCGAGGTAAAATATTTGACGATGGTAACAAAAATTCACCTAACAATATACAATATAAAAAACAACTAGTTAATGTAAGAACATTAATTGTAAAAATTGCATTCTTATTTTACACATTAATTAACATTAAAAACAAATATAAAAAAATCAACATTTATGTATAATATGAGATGAAACATATTACATACCTTAGTATCTGTGTCATACAAGTGTTCGACAAATTATTCATAAACTTTAAGTTCACTAGCAACAATGTAGCAGAGAGAATATTTTCTCTTGATCCTTCATAAAGTCATTTATTTGCCTTTTCTAATAGAGGTTCATCATAAATACCAGCATTTTCCCCATCCTCATTCGGCTGCGAAAACAAATCTTGGATCATTTGATTTGTCCCATCATCTTCTTCCATGGGATCATTAACTTTATTTGTCCCATCATTTTCTTCCATGAGATCCTCATTTGCTTGGTCATGATGATGTTCCTCAGCTTGTACAACATCATTTCTATTAATACTTGGTGCAAAATTGTATGGAAAGTTGGAGGGCAACTCTAACTTTATAATTACAAACAATCATGCAAAATTAGTGTATACTATAAAAAACATTCAAACAATATATATATATATATATATATATATATATATATATATATATATATATATATATATATATATATATATATA
>ML800200.1:268369-331872 GCA_009831015.1 Picea engelmannii | reverse complement strand
TATATATATATATATATATACAATTGAAAAAATAAAAAAAAGATAATGAATATATAGCTAATTACCATGGGACAATATTCATTCGATCTGGCATCAATGTGACCATATTTCCTACAATGTTTTGTAGTTGTTTCTATTAAAATTCTTACGGGGTGTCTGAGGCAACATTTTTTACAAGGGCAATAACATCTACCATCACCCTTTTCACCCGCTTTACTTTTTTCCCCACCTCTAACAACATTCTGCAACATTTTTCCACTCAAAAATACCCTTTCGAAACCATTGTTGTTATAGCAAGATTGTCACAACATCTTTAAATCGTCAAATATTTATAGTCCAATTTTAGGTCACTATTGTCGCAATTGCGATGAACGTGACCTAAAAATATTTATTTTTTTACCTATTTATTTTAGGTCAATTTTAAGGTTAGTTAAGTCATCTCTCTTGTGACGGACAAACTACATTCATCGCTCTTGTGATGAACATTGACCATAATAATTTAGTCAAACTACATGCATCGATATAGTGATGAATACAGGGTGGATTTAGAAAAATTTAACTTTTTCTCTTGCATGTTGCGACGAAAGAGTACTTTCGTCACAAGTGGTCATCGCAAATTTTTCAATATGTAGTAGTGATAACAACAACAACCCCAATCCTCTTCTGAAAAATTCAATATGTTTTTCTAGACCATTTGGTTAAAAGTCGCCTTATTAAGTAAGAGGTCTTGAGTTCAAATCTATCTTTTGTTACTTGTTTTGAAAAAGTTCATGCTCAAATTGTAAAGTGTATTTCACTTCAAGTATAAAAGTGAATCACTATAAGTAGCCTTAATATTTTATTTTAGAGTTATTTATTTTGCATGCAGCTTTTATTTTATAAAGTAAATTCATTGTAAAAGTGATCCCCACTTATCTTTATAAAATCGGGTCACTTCATAAAGAAACTTACACTATCACGTGGTCCTTTGGTTACCATTTATGCCTTTTCTTAAAAGGGCATAACTCTCACATCCGAAGTTTTTTTTCAGTGTCGTTTTTATTTAAACCATGTAGCTTTTCGAGATGTTTTCATCCAGATCATCAATTTCAGTTTTTAAATCCATATTATATTCATATTTAATATGGCTTCTACAAGTAATCTCTTTCTTACCAGCACCAACTACTTCCAATGGAAATATCATATGGAATATTTATTAAGAAGTAAAGGCTTGTACCGGATTACCTTGGGAAAGGAAAAAGCACCCACTGATGATGATAAGAAAGTCAAATGGGCTAATAGGAGTGATGAAGCATGTGGACTAATCGGAATGTCTATCTCTCCTAATTTAAGGTTCCACCTTAAAGAAATTGATGACCCCAATGAAGCTTGGGAAAATATTGAATATGTGTCTGGTAAACTCAATATTATTCGACCACAATAGTTAAAAAATCAAGTATTGACCTTAAGTATAAGTGATTTTTCTTTCCTTGGAGACTATCTATCTAAGTTTAAAACACTCAAAACTTTATGTGAATAATGTGAGATAGAAATGGAGGAAGAGAATTACATCTATCTTATTCTTTCTAAGCTAGGTAGTGCATATTATGTGTTTGCATCTACCTTTTATGCTATGAGAGAGGCTCTAGGGAAAGATTATCAAAAACCCACTCTTGAGTCATTTTGTGTTGCTATAATTAAAGAGGAAGATAATCTTGTACAACTTGGAGTGATCAGCACTGCAGGTACCTCCAACAAAGCCTTAGTTGCCCAGCAGAAAGATAAACCCAAGTATCCCAAGAAGAAAAATCCTCACTACAAAAACAAGAAACATAAGGGTCCCAAACCCGCTCAGACATCTTTAGCTCCTAATGGTGACAAAGGAGAAAAATATAAAAATAAGAAGACTGACAGACATTGCAACTTTTGTGATAAATATGGTCATGATGATTCCAAATGTTTCAAGAAGATGGAACATTTAGAAGTAGTGATGAAGAAGCACAATATCGGTATTGATTCTACTTCGTCTTCTTCTTCTCATGGACATGCACTTTCCACTACTGATTTCTCCTTCAATATAACTTCTACTTCTTCTTTTGATGAGTGGCTTATTGATTCAGGAGCATATTATCATATGGATAAGGATAAAGATATATTTTCTTCTCTAAATGAATGTAACACCAAGAAAATATGTATTGGTGATGACAGATCTCTTAGTGGTGTAGGATCTAGAATAGTTCAAGTAGAGAATGGTCATTTCAATGATGTATTATGTGTTCCAAGTCTTTCTTGTAACCTTCTATCAGTATCTCAAATCACTCATTCAGGTGAAGGTAAAACCATAAAGTTTTCACCTCACCAAGTTGTAATCAAGGATCTAAAATATACTAAGCATGTTCTTGCAACTAGAATTGTTGATGATATTACCAGGTTGTACAAGTTTGAAAATTTTGGGTCATCATCTTTTTCATTAGTTTTTGTTTCTCATAGCAATGACTTGAGCAAACTTTGGCATGAGCGGTTTGGTCATCTAAACTATCACTCATTGCAACAACTATGTAATCAATAGATGGTATTGGTATTCCTCCTGTTTCATGCAGAGATGGTGTTTTTTCCGGTTGTGTTCTTGAAATGCATCATCGGGAAAGTTTTCACAAACGTGCCTCTTGGCATGCCTCGGGCCCTTTGCATCTTGTTCAAAGTGATTTGTGTGGTCCACTTTCTTCTCCTTCTTTTTCTAGGTGCAAGTATTTCTTAACTTTCATTGATTATTTTTCCAAACATACTTGGGTTTACTTCTTAAAACTTAAGAGCAAAGTTTTCGACAAGTTTTTGGCCTACAAGTCCCTTGTAGAAAAGAAACATGGACATCAAATTCAAAAGTTAAGAATAGATAATGGAGGTGAATATGTGAACAATAATTTTACAAGTCACTGCACTACATAGGGCATCCAAATGAAACACATTGTTCTATATACACCACAACAAAATGGTGTTGCTGAGAGAAAGAACTGCACATTAAAAGAAATGGCTAATTGTATGATCCAATATAAGGGATTAAGTCTAAAGTATTGGGCGAAAGCAATCAACTGTGAAAATTACATAGTCAATCACACTCCCACAAAGGATCTTAAAAATACAACACTGGAAGAATCTTGGACTAAAAATAAACCAGATGTAAGTCACTTCCATGTATTTGGTAGTATAGCATGGGCTCACATTCCTGATGAGAAAAGGAAAGCATTGCAGCCTAAAAGTGAGAAGTGTATATTTGTTGGTTATTCAGAATATTTCAAAGGTTATAGACTTCTTCAACCACATTGTAATGAAATTATTATTAGAATAGATGTTAAATTTGATGAAAATCTCTTGACCTGCGAGCCTAATTCAGCGATTGTGACTTCTTCAGCCTACAAGCCATCTTCTACGTTTGTGCCTTCTTCTATTCCTATTCTGGTTTCTTCTTCAGATGACGATAGTGAGGATGAAAATCCACCTCCACCTGCTCACCTTCCTCTAGATGAGTCCTTTGAACCTGAACCAACACCAGTTCCACCGCTTCCTAGATGGGTTTGTTCAACACAAGAAGCAATTGGTAGTCTTGTCGGTGATCCTTCAGATCAATGTCGAACACATCCATAGTTATATCAAACCTCTTCTTTTTTGGATCAAGTTTCAGAGACTCATTATCCAGATACATTTGCAGAAGCTTCAGTTCATCCAGATTCGGATACAACAATGAATGAAGAGTATCTTTCTTTAATGGAAAACGATACTTGGGATCTTGTACCTCTTCCAAAAGCAAGAAAACCTGTCATATGTAAATGGGTCTACATAACTAAGTATGCATCATATGGAAGTGTTGAAATACATAAGGTTCGGTTAGTTGCCAAAGTATTTTCCCAAGTTTAAGGAATTGACTATAATGAAACCTTTTCCCCTATAGCTAAAATGAATTCCATCTGCCTTGTTATTTCCCTTACTGCCTCACATAAATGGGAGGTCCATCATATGGATGTTAAATCTGCCTTCTTGCATGGAGATTTGCAAGAAGAAATCTACATGGAACAACATCCTGGCTATGTCCAGAATGACTCTAGCCTTGTTTGTCACCTTAAGAAATATCTTTATGGTCTTCAGAAAGCTCCCCGAGCTTGGTATGCCAAAATGGACAATTTTCTTATTGACACTGGATTCTCTAGATGACATTGTGATCCTAATGTCTATACCAAGAAAGTAGGAAGCCATCTCATAATCCTTGTCCTTTATGTTGTTGACCTTATCCTTACTGGTAGTGACTCAAAACTTTTAAACCATGTGAAAACCATCCTTAAGAAGAAATTTGAAATGACAGACTTAGGTTTTTTGCAATATTTCCTTGGCCTCCAAGTTTTGCAAACCAATGAAGGATTTTTTCTTTCCCAATCTAAGTATGATTGTGACCTTATTTGTCGCTTTCAAATGGATGATTGTAAACCAACCCCTTCTCCCTTTCAGTCTGGAGTCAAGCTTATTTCCATCTATACTTCTCCTGAATTTGATGCCACCATGTATCATTAGTTAGTTGGTAGCCTCTTATACTTGACTCATACCCATCCTGATCTTTCCTTTTTTGTTGGTCGTGCTTCTCGGTAGATGAAAACACCCCATGAAATCCATTGAAAATCAGATAAAAGGATACTTCGTTAGGTATGTGGTACATTTTAGTTTGGGATACATTACAATTAGAGGAGACTCCTTTGTTCATTGGTTTCACTGATTCAGATTGGGCCAGCGACCTTGATGATCAGAAGTCTACTACAGGTTATGTTTTCAGCCTTTGTTCGGGACCTGTCACTTGAAGCAGAGTATCGAGCAACGGTAAATGCAAGTCAAGAAGCCTTGTGGCTTCAACAGATCCTTTCAGAGATTGTATTTTAGTAGTAGCATCCAACCGACCTTTGGTAAGACAATCAGAGTACCATCAAGCTCGCCAAATACCTAGTTCAACATCAGTGTAGCAAGCACATCGAGCTACACATGAACTTCATCATAAATCTCATCCGTGATCAAGTTATTGAAGTGCTCTTTTTCCCTACAGAATATCAAGTTGCAGACATTTTCAAAAAGTCTCTTACAGAAGTGAATTTTTCCAAACTTTGATCTATGTTAGGCATTCGAGAAGTTGCCATTAAGGGGGGATAGGCTCTAATGCCTCCTTCCTTCTCCTATTGTGTCACTATTGTAAATCCTTCAATCCTATCCCAAGTTGTTCTTAAGGGGGGATGTTAGGATATTTAGAAACTTAGGAGTTAGTTAATATCTACTTGGTTTAATGTGTCATTAGGTAAAAGTGTTCTTCTTAGTGTGTTTCTTTATTATGCATTATTATGAATTTGTAGTTAGGAAATCTGATGGTCACAATATGTTCCCAACATAGAGTGATATGACGGTTCATATTCTCCTCGATCTTAATGGCCATTGATCCATGGATTAACACCCAATTGGTCCATGATCTCTATTTAAATAGCATGCAGGGTCATTTTTCGATGATCGATTGTGAGAAAATATCTTGTAAAATCTCTCTGTAATATTTTTCTTTTGCATTAATAAACTGCTCCAAGTGGTCGTGTTGGCTAGGGCCGTGGATGTTTCCTCATAGGGGTTTTACCACGTGAAAACATTGGTGTATTGATATTTGATCTGGTTATGTGAGTGGTTATTGAAGGTGTTCATCCTCTGCTCAAATACCTGTGTTGTTGAAAACCAATCGCTCTCTTTGTGATGACACGATCATCCCACAAGGCATATTTTAATTTTGAATCCCAAGATCTCTTATTGTCTTCTAGAAGCTTCTTAATGATCTTGAACATTCTTTTATTGTATTATTTAGCTAGTCCATTACCCTATGGGTAATAATAATTATAATTCCTAAGCTTAATACCATAGTCCTCACAAAAGTTTACCATGTTAGTGGATTTGAAAGTTGCAACGTTATCAATAATGATCACTTCTAGATAGCCAAATCTAGACAAAATATTATCTTCGAGAAAGCTTATAATTACCTTGTCAATTTCCCTCCTTGTAGGTACAACTTCAATCCACTTCGTGAAGTAATATGTAGCTGTAAGGATCCATATGTTTTGGCCACGGGTTGGAGGGTGGATCTCACCTATGAAATTCAAAGCCCATTGTTGGAAAGGTGCAGAAATATTTACAGGTTTAAGAGGTAAGGACTTAAGCTTTTGTTTTCCAGCAAACCTTTGGAATTTATCACATGCTCTAACCTTTACACAAACATCAGAAAATAGACTAGGCCAATAATACACAGCCCTAATAATTTTATATGTAGTGGACTTCCAAAAGTGATGTCCCCCACACTCTCCTTCATGAAATTCTGACATAACTTTATGTGCATCTTCTTCATGAAGACACCTTAGTAAAAATCCAGAAGGATCTCTCCAAAACAAAATTTGATTATTTGCACAATACTTAATAACTTTGAGTTTCAGGCATCTTACTTTGGACTTATCCATTCCTATAGGATCTTAGAAATTCTATAGAAAATAAAGGATATCTTTGTACCATTTTGATTCAGCAGTCTTTTCATTGACTTGGGAATTATTGATTTGAGGATGTGAATTTATTGAATTATTACATATGTAGTCAACTCCCAAAGCTCTACAATTTGAATCAGATAGCAGCTTAGCTAACCCCTTCCCTTTGAATAACTTGGTAGGCTTGATATCCATGTTATATTCCAATAGCTTAGCTATCAATTTACTTCTCTTTCCATCATTATCTGGTTGAGTCAATATGTCTTTAATAGCACTAGATGGTACATATGAAATGACTTTGGAATGCAGCACATAAACTCTAAAAGACTTCAGTGCTTTAACCAAAGAAAAGTCCTGCTTCTCCATAACATCGTATTTTAACTCAGCATCTCTAAGTGCCCTACTAAAGAATGCAATGGGTTGTTCAAAACCCTCAGAATTGTTTTGCAAAACAGCAGTTGCTAAAGTATCTTAAGATGAAAAACAAAAAATCAGAAACTCTTTTTCAAAATCTAGGATAAACAAAACAGAGGCATCTAAAATAGCCTACTTAATAGACTAGAAAGAATCTTTGGCTTATTTTTTCCATTTGATCTCACTACTTTTCTTTAACACGCCAGTTATGTGTTTGACCAATTCAACAAAGTTGGGAATAAACCTTCTAAGAAATTTTATCTTCCCAAGGAAAGACTGAATTTCCTTCTTAATTATAGGGATAGAAATATTTTGAATGGCTATCACTCTAGCAGGATCAATTTTAATTCCATTAGCACAAAAAATATTTCCTGGAAATTTCCCTTGTTCTAAATAAAAATGAGACTTTTTTGGATTTAAATAAAGACCATACCTTCTACACTTCAAAAATACCTGTCTCAAATGACGAAGATGATCCTCATCATAGTTAGAGAATATAGTGATGTCATCCAAATAGATGACCACAAGCTTATCCTTCTCTCCCAAGAAGGCAATATCCATGGCTCGTTGAGAAGTGGCCCCAACATTCATCAAACCAAAGGCATATAGGAATACATAAAAGTACCCCAAGGTGTTTTGAATGCAGTCTTCTCCATTTCATTTGGATGAACAACTACCTAATTGTATCTAGAGAAACCATCAATCATATACATCCTGCTAGATGTTACCACCCTCTACAATATATGTTCCATTTTAGGCAATGGATAATTTTCTTTCTGAGAACATTTGTTCAAATTTCTGAAATCGACACAAAGTTTGATTTCACAATTCTTCTTTCTCACTAGCAACAGATTTTATATCCAGACAGAGTACCTCAAGGGTACAATAATTTTAGCATCTAAAATTTGATTTACTTCCTTCTCCATAATGGGTAATAAGAGAGGATTAATCTGCCTTAATTTTTGCTTGAAAGGTTTTACATTATCTTTCAAGGGTATCTTATGTTGAATGGCAGTTTCATCAAAATCCTAAGATCTTCATATTTCCATGAAAAAATATCAGTGAACTCCTTGAACAATTCTTCATATTTAGCTCAGTGTTTTGCTGATAAGAATTTTGATAATTTGACATGCTTGGGATTTGTAGCAGTCCCAAGATTACAATCAATCACCTCTGCTTCTCTTTATGGATCAGGAAGCTTTACAGGAACATCATTATGATCAAAACTTCTTTCGAGAGGTATAGGGCCTTTTGGAATATGGTTAGTAGGAAATTGTAAAATCTTATGCCCAACAATCATTTTATGAAAATTCAAATTATGATTAGCCTTATCCAAATCTTCATCTTGATCAATATGAATTAAAGAAAAATCATCTACAACTTCAATGAACCTTTTGATTTCAGAATCTTCCTCAAACACTCTCCAATGCTTGACATTTCTGGAATGGATGGCACGTACCTAACCTCAACATCATATTTCATCTTTGGTGTCAAAGGAGTTTTAAAAGTACTTGCTACTACAACCAATGAATCATCCTGTTCATTTTGATTTCTTGGAATATATGAAATATTAAAAGATAGAAAAAATGCTTCAGCAATGTCCCATACCTCATTTTTGTAGTCTTTCAACTGAATATTCTTTGTCTGATATACATTTCTAACCTGTTGTACAATGAGTTTAGAATCCCCATGCACCTTCAAATGTTGAATTTTCATTTCTCTAGATGCCCTGAGGCCTAAAAGAAATGCCTCATACTTCGCAATGTTATTTTTTGTATCAAATTCTAACTTGTAAGACAGGGTAATGACTTCATGTTTAGGATAAATCAGCACTACTCTTACTACTGCACCTTCTCTAGATGAAGCTCCATCAAAGTATAATTTCCACAGAAGATTTTGATTTTTAGTATACTGTGGGGCAAAACCTGATTTTTTCAAAGGAAAATATTGTTGGATAGCATTATCACTATGAAATGTAGAATATCCCAAATCCACATCAACTACATAGATATGATTATTTACAAAATGATCACTGTCATTGATAATATATGCCAATTGAGCCTCATGATAGATTCTTCAAAATTCTCCTCCAAAAATAGGTATAGTGGCATAACAGAGATCCATTTGAAGAGATCCCCCAAGCTTCTTACACCAATATTTGGACAACAGCATACCAAACCTAGGAGGGATATCAACTACAACTATGTCCATGACTAAACTTTTGGCTAGGATTTGAGATAATGAAACAACAAGGTCTTTGATAACCCCCAAGCATTTAACCTTTTTGGAATAAAAAGAAAAGGGATCATGGTATGATTTAGTGATTTATAAACCGATTTCTTCCATGATAACCTTTGGCATAACATTATGGGAGGCTCCAGAATCTAACAGGAAGTTATGAATAATTTTGTCATGAACATTTAATGAGACATAAAAAGGAGGAGTGGAGTCATCCCTCTCTTCTACATGACCCAAGACAATAGTTGGTTTTTCATCTTGGAAATTAATCACATCAGTAATAGGATCAACAACAAAACAAGGTTTTAACCATTTCAAAATATGACTTCTATAAGAATTTGTTTTAACCAATTCAGTCAGAGGATTAGGAATTTTGATTTTACTTATCTCATGTTCTAGGATGAAAGGAGATGAGAACTTGTCTTCTTTTGGCGATGATACTTTCATAGTTTGTTGTACTTGATTTCTTTCAGGATTCTTATTGCATGTATGTACTGTTGGGACAGTGGGTTTATCTTTTTTAGGAGCAGATTTGTCTTTCTGAGGAGATAGATTTTGCAGAATTTGATCTAGATATAAGATTGTACCCTTGTTGATCTGTATTACAAAGAATATTATCTGGACTTCCCCCAGCCTGTGAATTCAATGAATCTTCATATTCATTATGTGTTAGGTGAATGAGATAAATCTCATCTCTAAACAAATGAATATCCAGATCTCCATCTACATCTTTAGCTTCTTTATTCTCTTCAATGTAATTATTCTACAAAGGTGTCTGAATTTTCTGATCATCATTATTCTTCTTATCCCTTTCCATGATCTCAGGGTTACAAAGCATTCTATCTTGATTTGTATGCTGATTTTCTTCTTGAGGTGCATTCCATTTCTATTTTTCCAATCTGATTTTAGACAATTTAGACGACATTTCCTCCATCTTTCTTGCCATCTCCTCCAAGGAAATCTTTGGATTTTTAGTATTTGATGCAGAAGACTTATATTCTTATTTTATATTTCCCTTATCTGGTATCTTCTTCAGTTGTTTAGATGCTAAAATTTTGGATTCAACTTCAAGATCTGAATCTTGCATATCAGCCAGAGTGGTTGATCTTCTTTCCCTAAGAACTAAACAAAAATCAGCATCAATGGCATTATCATAAGTGACCTTTTCTAACCTTTCAATTGGTTTTCTATTGTCTGATATTTTGGGGTACATCCGATTGAATATCAGAGAGAATTCAGAGTCGTATTTACCATTATTTCTCCTAAGATTGTTGAATTTTGTCATGTAATACAAATCATCTTTCTTGTCACCCCAATTTCTCAAGAAGGTGGCATCAATGTTTGTGATGGTGGTAATAGAGTTATCTCTAAGGTTCCTAAACTACATCCTCAGTTCTCCATCTAAACTTTGAACAAAAAGACTCATCCACACATCATCATAATCCACTTGGAAATTGCCAGCAAAGGAATAAAAAGCAGTTAAATGCTCCTCTACAGTTGTTTCCCCTTCATTGTCAAAATTTGGAAGGTACTTCATGTAATCATTTTCTTGAAGAGAATGAAGATTATTTGGCAATAACAAAGGTGCATATCTGGCAGCCCTAATAGCATCCATTGGATTGGGAGGTGTTGCACCGCCCATTTTTTGACCACCTAAAGGTTGATTTGTATGTGAGGACTGTGGTGATTGTGGTAATGAGAGCTTAGGAACGTTCACCAATTGAATCTTAGGAGAGGACTAGAAATTTATTCAGCAAGTTTTTCAGCAGCAAGGATATTAACTTGGAGGCTAAGATTGGGTTTCTCTTCTTGAATTTATTCAAGGATTGAGATCTTTTCTAAGGGAGGGTACTTTGTTTCTTCAGGGAATTCAAAGCTTTCCTCATATTTATATCTACTCCCAGGATAGGGTGTGCAAAAGGATTCTGGTTCTACAAATTCATCTTTCCCTGAGGTGGATTCTTCAAAAGGAGGTAAAAGAAACAGTCTTTCAGATCCTAATTTTTTGAGATATTTGGATTGTTTTGGGTCTTCTCAAGGTCTGAAATAGTAGGCACATTTGGAGATTTTGTATGGGCTCTAGTCCCATTTCTCTTTGGAGCTAGAGTGTCTAATGTGGAGTCACCAGGTAAAAATATATTGCATTCAATTTGTGCCTAGTTATAGTTTCACCATCTACAACCATATACATAAACTTATGCCATTCTACCGAGGGAAAATCTCATCATTTCCATCCTCAAAAATGGTGCCAAAATATGGTATTGCTTAGAATTTTTTCCTAGACAGCTTTAGGAACGAGCCTAGTGTTATCACTCCAAGAGTCTTTCCCTTAATGTAAAGGGAATGTGGTTGGTAACTTTAAAATGATTTCAATAATGTATAAACTGGCTCAAGTTGTATGAATTTATATGCCCTCATTTGCTCAAAATACACATGAATTCACTCAAACACAGAAGGCCTTCAACTATACTTGTTCAGAAATTTTAATCAAGGTGTGAAAGTATGGAGAATGTGTATCATATCAGTAGAATCACATAAACAGTTGCACATGTGAATGACCAACTATAACAAGAAGAATTTGCTTATAATCTTAGTATATCAATGAAGAGATGAGATTTCAGTCATCTTTCATTAGATATACATAAAAAAAATGCACACGACATTTACTCATAAACATGGAAAAGATAAGAAATGGAAAAACTGAACAATCTGTAGTGAAATAAGCTTTTGTTTCAATGTGTATTCATAATGTCTCTAAAATACAAGAATAGTAGCCAAATCTCCAAATTCAAACCTCTTCAGTCACAAGGAATGAACACCCCCCCGTGCATCATTTCAATGTCATGAAATATATATATGTCTACAATAAAATAATCTCAGATAAAAACAGTTACAAATTTATAGGAAGAAATCTTCTAAAAATAGAAAAAACAAAGATAGCTTGAAAAGGCTCGGCACTTGAGAGAATAGGTGTTGAATTGTTGGGTGCTTGATGTATGAATGTTGTCCACTAAATCTTCATTTGACTGCGACATAATGAGGAATTGTCGCTTTGACTGCTTAACTATCTTCCAGGTATCCCTGAAAAGCTACCTTGAAATCTAGAAGTGATAAATGTAATACCCTGAAATCCTGATGGGTACTTTGCCACCTGTATATTGGATGAAAACAAAATGACTCAATATGATAAAACAAAATTGGTCAATCAATTCTGAAAATATGTCCTTCAATCTTGATGTAGCTTGCATACCCTGTCATTTGTCTTGAATAGTTTCAAGCTACCAGTTGTGCTTAATCAACATAAGATATCGATCTCAATGATTTACTGGTGCTCCAATTTAATACTTTCTATTCTTTCTCCTGCGATCTCAAATCAATCTTCTTTCTTATTGGCAAAATGATAGGTAAAGCAGGATCGCATTCGTTTTGGATGCCACAATTTACAATACTCATTGCAAGCAATACTCTATCAATTGCATGAGTATCATTGTTACTAAAGTACTTGTCTATTTGTGTAAGGCCAGCATCGATATCCCAAAGAAGAATCAAACTCAAACTTACAACAACATTTTCCACCTGATTGAATAGAATTCCTTATACATAGAGCTATTGTCAATTCCCCATACCCAACTTGTAATTCATTCGAAACATTGGTGTGTCCTCGGCATACTCTGTTTCAGCAGTCACCTGAAGCTTGGCCAAAATATGCACAATGGGGAAACCCATTGTTGTTTCAACCTCTGTTACAATCTAAGTTTTGCTACATAGGTTCATTGAAACCTATTAACTGCTCATTTCTTGTTTCAGAGAACCCTTGTTCGAAAGAGGCATTTCTGGCAAAATCGATCAAAGCATTTGAACTATGTTGCGAACTGAAATAAACTGTTGATCCACACTGTTGAGTATCAGCATTGTGTTGTTTGGGGACCCTTTCATAACCTCAAAAAGAAGCACTACACTATCTCATTACTCGATTTTCCTGAATAGTATTGTTATCTGCTTTAACTTTCTTTTCCTTTGAATAGTCAAGGCTATTATCCATTTCAGATTTCCCACTATTTGATACATTTTATTGTTTCCTTTTGGTTCTAGCACTTCGATTTTGAAACTAGTTATAAACATTTGTCTCGGAGATATGACCATGTTGACCAAGCTCAGTTGTAATCTCTATTATCTTTTGCTTACTTGGGGTTTCTTTTCCCTAATCAAATATCTTCTCAAGAATCTGAATTTGTGCTTGGATTGGTGTCCAATGTTGTCAATCACTCCCCTTGCAGCATGCAACACCTATCACTGAATCAAAGGAAATAGCTTTCCTAAGTGTGAACCCCTGTCATAAAGTAGTCTTATCTGGCACTTAATGTGTTGTCGTTCTTTTATTCAAATCCAGTTAAAAGAACATGAACAAGTGCCTTCACCATTTTGAAATGTTGGTGTTTACTTGTATCATGCAAAGCCAATACGATAGGATCACAGCTGAAATAAACATGCACTGTTTGATTTTCCTGATGAAGATACACAGTCCCTGCAAAACACAAAAACTAAGAAACTGGAGGAACCCTCCTGCTGTAACACTTCCACCTTTTATGTACTGGGCTCTAACCACCAGTTTCCCTCTTTAACACCTGCGCAATGATTGGCACCTATAGCAATCACCATTTCCACTTCAAGTTGTGCATTGATGAACTGTAGACTTCAAATTTGTTAGCTTAGCGCTTTGAACTCCTATGCCTACAAATCGAGCACCTGGCATTAACACCTCACCACTTGCAAATCAAAACCCAAGATACCTTCATTCTTAGAGCACTTGCGCAATACACATGGCATTTGTTCCGCGTTTTAGTTTTTATTTTAACCTTTTAAACCATATCCCACATGTACCAGGAATTAAAAGTTTTCCAACTTTATATTCTTATTTTATATTTCCCTTATTTGATATCTTCTTCAGTTGTTTAGGTGCTAAAATTTTGGATTCAACTTCAAGATCTGAATCTTGCATATCAGCCAGAGTGGTTGATCTTCTTTCCCTAAGAAGTAAACAAAAATCAGCATCAATGGCACTATCATAAGTGACCTTTTCTAACCTTTCAGTTGGTTTTATATTGTCCGGTATTTTGGGGTACATCCGATTGAATATCAGAGAGAATTCAGAGTCGTATTTACCATTATTTCTCCTAAGATTGTTGAATTTTGTCATGTAATACAAATCATCTTTCTTGTCACCCCAATTTCTCAAGAAGGTGGCATCAATGTTTGTGATGGTGGTAATAGAGTTATCTCTAAGGTTCCTAAACTACATCCTCAGTTCTCCATCTAAACTTTGAACAAAAAGACTCATCCACACATCATCATAATCCACTTGGAAATTGCCAGCAAAGGAATAAAAAGCAGTTAAATGCTCCTCTACAGTTGTTTCCCCTTCATTGTCAAAATTTGGAAGGTACTTCATGTAATCATTTTCTTGAAGAGAATGAAGATTATTTGGCAATAACAAAGGTGCATATCTGGCAGCCCTAATAGCATCCATTGGATTGGGAGGTGTTGCACCGCCCATTTTTTGACCACCTAAAGGTTGATTTGTATGTGAGGACTGTGGTGATTGTGGTAATGAGAGCTTAGGAACGTTCACCAATTGAATCTTAGGAGAGGACTAGAAATTTATTCAGCAAGTTTTTCAGCAGCAAGGATATTAACTTGGAGGCTAAGATTGGGTTTCTCTTCTTGAATTTATTCAAGGATTGAGATCTTTTCTAAGGGAGGGTACTTTGTTTCTTCAGGGAATTCAAAGCTTTCCTCATATTTATATCTACTCCCAGGATAGGGTGTGCAAAAGGATTCTGGTTCTACAAATTCATCTTTCCCTGAGGTGGATTCTTCAAAAGGAGGTAAAAGAAACAGTCTTTCAGATCCTAATTTTTTGAGATATTTGGATTGTTTTGGGTCTTCTCAAGGTCTGAAATAGTAGGCACATTTGGAGATTTTGTATGGGCTCTAGTCCCATTTCTCTTTGGAGCTAGAGTGTCTAATGTGGAGTCACCAGGTAAAAATATATTGCATTCAATTTGTGCCTAGTTATAGTTTCACCATCTACAACCATATACATAAACTTATGCCATTCTACCGAGGGAAAATCTCATCATTTCCATCCTCAAAAATGGTGCCAAAATATGGTATTGCTTAGAATTTTTTCCTAGACAGCTTTAGGAACGAGCCTAGTGTTATCACTCCAAGAGTCTTTCCCTTAATGTAAAGGGAATGTGGTTGGTAACTTTAAAATGATTTCAATAATGTATAAACTGGCTCAAGTTGTATGAATTTATATGCCCTCATTTGCTCAAAATACACATGAATTCACTCAAACACAGAAGGCCTTCAACTATACTTGTTCAGAAATTTTAATCAAGGTGTGAAAGTATGGAGAATGTGTATCATATCAGTAGAATCACATAAACAGTTGCACATGTGAATGACCAACTATAACAAGAAGAATTTGCTTATAATCTTAGTATATCAATGAAGAGATGAGATGTCAGTCATCTTTCATTAGATATACATAAAAAAATGCACACGACATTTACTCATAAACATGGAAAAGATAAGAAATGGAAAAACTGAACAATTTGTAGTGAAATAAGCTTTTGTTTCAATATGTATTCATAATGTCTCTAAAATACAAGAATAGTAGCCAAATCTCCAAAGTCGAACCTCTTCAGTCACAAGGAATGAACACCCCCCCCCCCTTGCATCATTTCAATGTCATGAAATATATATATGTCTACAATAAAATAATCTCAGATAAAAACAGTTACAAATTTATAGGAAGAAATCTTCTAAAAATAGAAAAAAGAAAGATAGCTTGAAAAGGCTCGGCACTTGAGAGAATAGGTGTTGAATTGTTGGATGCTTGATGTATGAATGTTGTCCACTAAATCTTCATTTGACTGTGACATAATCAGGAACTGTCCCTTTGACTGCTTAACTATCTTCCAGGTATCCCTGAAAAGCTACCTTGAAATCTAGAAGTGATAAATGTAATACCCTGAAATCCTGATGGGTACTTTACCACTTGTATATTGGATGAAAACAAAATGACTCAATATGATAAAAAAAAATTGGTCAATCAATTCTGAAAATATTTCCTTCAATCTTGATGTATCTTGCATACCCTGTCTTTGTCTTGAATAGTTTCAAGCTACCAGTTGTGCTTAATCAACATAAGATATGGATCTCAATGATTTACTGGTGCTCCAATTTAATACTTTCTATTCTTTCTCCTGCGATATCCCAAAGAAGAATCAAACTCAGACTTACAACAACATTTTCCACCTGATTGAATAGAATTCCTTATACATAGAGCTATTGTCAATTCCTCATACCCAACTTGTAATTCATTCGAAACATTGGTGTGTCCTCAGCATACTCTGTTTCAGCAGTCACCTGAAGCTTGGCCAAAAGATGCACAATGGGGAAACCCATTGTTGTTTCAACCTCTGTTACAATCTAAGTTTTTCTACATAGGTTCATTGAAACCTATTAACTACTCATTTCTTGTTTCAAAGAACCCTTGTTTGAAAGAGGCACAAAATCGATCAAAGCATTTGAACTATGTTGCGAACTGAAATAAATTGTTGATCCACACTGTTGAGTATCAGCATTGTGTTGTTTGGGGACCCTTTCATAACCTCAAAAAGAAGCACTACACTATCTCATTACTCGAGTTTCCTAAACAGTATTGTTATCTGTTTTAACTTTCTTTTCCTATGAATAGTCAAGGCTATTATCCATTTCAGATTTCCCACTATTTGATACATTTTGTTGTTTCCTTTTGGTTCTAGCTCTTCGATTTTGAAACTAGTTATAAACATTTGTCTCGGAGATATGACCATGTTGACCAAGCTCAGTTGTAATCTCTATTATCTTTTGCTTACTTGGGGTTTCTTTTCCCTAATCAAATATCTTCTCAAGAATATGAATTTGTGCTTGGATTGGTGTCCAATGTTGTCGATCACTCCCCTTCCAGCATGAAACACCTATCACTGAATCAAAGGAAATAGCTTTCCCAAGTGTGAACCCCTGTCATAAAGTAGTCTTATCTGGCACTTAATTTGTTGTCGTTCTTTTCTTCAACTCCAATGAAAATAACATGAACAAGTGCCTTCACCATTTTGAAATGTTGGTGTTTACTTGTATCATGCAAAGCCAATACGATAGGATCACAGCTGAAATAAACATGCATTGTTTGATTTTCCTGATGAAGATACACAGTCCCTGCAAAACACAAAAACTAAGAAACTGGAGGAACCCTCCTGCTGTAACACTTCCACCTTTTATGTACTGGGCTCTAACCACCAGTTTCCCTCTTTGACACCTGCGCAATGATTGGCACCTATAGCAATCACCATTTCCACTTCAAGTTGTGCATTGATGAACTGTAGACTTCAAATTCGTTAGCTTAGTGCTTTGAACTCCTATGCCTGCAAATCGAGCACCTGGCATTAACACCTCACCACTTGCAAATCAAAACCCGAGCTACCTTCATTCTTAGAGCACTTGCACAATACACGTGGAATTTGTTCCACGTTTTAGTTTTTATTTTAACCTTTTAAACCATATCCCACATGTACCAAGAATTAAAAGTTTTCCAACTTTATATATGCCCATGCCCATATATAATGGATGGGACAAGAGGAGTATGGATAAGCGCGTTTGCGCTTAGATTTATGTGTTGACTTGTGGCTCAACTTAGTACTTTGATAAGTGATATGGCTCACGTTTAGACTAAGTCACTTGTGCACACCTCTCATTATTTTCTAAAGAAATTAACCAAAATAAAAATAAAAAGGTATTTTTGTATTTGAAAATTTAAAAGATTTTAAGGATGGGGTTTCAAGCTAAATAACAATAAATTATATTTTTTTTGGAATTAAATTCAAGAATATAAATAACATAGGATATTTTTGACAGAAGATGAATGGGCAAAAAATGATCAATGAAGATTTTTCGAAGCTTGATAGGGCCTTGTAGGGCATTCGAAGACAATTAGCAAGAGACCTAGAAAAATGAAAAATCAAGCATGAAATGATGAATGCGCTCTTAAAATTTTAAGAGGACATTTGAGTGCTAACATCTGGATCCAACTAGGATGGAGACCTCCCTGCGAGGCTCCAAGAACTTAGCAGTTTCAGTGGCCTTTTCATTGGGGTATGGAGTCAATAGTCAACCATTCTTTGAACATCTTCAAAACCTGCCTTTATTCCAACAAACTAGCTACTATTTATGAAAACTTGAAAGAAAAACATGCTCAAGAAGATATGCAACTTGGTCAAGTAAAAGCAGACTTCCTTAAAAACCATTCAAGTAGTTTCAAAACTGAAAATATTTCTTCCATACCATTGATCAATAGATGATGTCTGAATTGTAACAACAGTGATAAAAAATCCTTCAGGAAACAAGACTCACCCAGAAGTGATGATGAGTAAAAGGAATATGAAATTTTCACATACTCTGAACCATAAGACTCCATCAAGGCTACAACCAGATCCTTGAAACCAATATCAGAAACATGTTGCTCTACAAAAAACAAATGCTCATCTATGACTGTCTCTTTGCTTGAAAACCGATGACCCTCTAAGCCTCTTGTGATCAGATCTTGATCATCGATAGTAACAATCATTTCTTCGGAATGATGCTTATAAGATAATGACAAAACAGGGTTTACATCATATGGATTATGATCAACTAAGAACATAAAATTACCTTTGCAATCATCAGTTACTTCATGATCAAAATGGTTGGAAAATTGATCATCAACTTGCCATGCATACCTGTCCATAGGAACATCTGCAAACACTAGAGAATCTGATTCCCAATCTGACATATATTCACACTCTTGTTGTTGTTCAAGATCTGCTTCATACTCATTGTCTTCTTCCTCAAAAACTGAAACATATTGATAGTTTATTTGCTCCTGTGCATGCATATCTTCAAAGTAAACTGGATCTTGAATTCTCTTAGAAGCACAAATGTTCTCCTCAATTTATTGGGCATATTCAAATAAACATGATAAGGATGAAAACTTCCTTTCTAACAGGAGAAGAACAAGATTTGAATGTTGTGCCATAACATAGTACACCATGGCAGTGATCTCAGTAGGCTGGATCTCCAAGGACATGTTATGATAAGTGTTATAAAATATTTTATTGAAGATAGACAAAGCCTCTTCCTCGTCTCTTCTTAAGGCATAAAACTTAGCAAGGTATAAATCAAAAGATTTGTTCTCACCCCAGTGCTTTGAAAAATCTTTAGACAACTCGGTCCAAGAGCCAATAGAATCAGCTCTCGACTCCTTAAACCATATTGCAGCATCTTTGAACAAAGTTTTGGAAAACAATATCATTGTAACATCATCATGAACTATTTCAAAATGATCAACAAAATTTTCAAAGGCCTCCAAATGCCTCTCAGCTGTGATATGATCCTCTCCACAAAATTGGGGAAGATATTCAAATAAATCAAGAGGATAAGGGTTAAGGAGATATGGCAGCCTTAAAGGCTTGAACAACTCATTTTTTATTTTAGTTTGAAAAGAAATGGGGTAATCATGAGGATTGACAAGATGATGACAAGGCTCAGCAGTAATGGCAAAAGGTGATGAAATTTGGTGGGGTTTTGAATCAGTTTTGACCTTTGTAAGGTTAAGAGGGATTTGAATACAATGATAATATTTATGAACTAGTTGAGATAAAGATAATGAATCAACATCTACAATAAAAGAAGTATGAAGATCTTCTTCTTCTAAAGATGGATATATAAAAGAAGGATGATGATCATCCTAATATACAAAACATAAGATGATTCTCTTAATATGTGAAGGGAAAATAAATAATGAGCTGATAAAGAACAACAACAGTTCATGAAGAAGACTCATAAACGGATACCTAGATTTTCCCTTATGCCCTTTCACCTTTCTGTCAATCGGATCCTCCCCAGTGGAGTCTTTAATTGTGGAGTCGCCAGAAAATTGTTATAGTCAATTCTGTATCCTTTCTTTGTCTACCATCAAAAATAGGATTTGTGTCGTTCTCCCAGGGAAACTAGCTCACTTCTGTCCCCGGCAACAACACCATTTTTTTATCACTCCAAGAATATTTTCCTAACTGTAAAGTGAATGAGCTTGGTAACTTAAAAATGATTTGAATAATGTATAAACTGGATCAAGGTGGATGACTTGATATGCTCTTATTCGCTCAAAATACACATGAATTCACTCAAACATAGAAGGCCTTCAACTATACTTGTTCAAAAAGTTTAATCAAAATGCTTATCATATTAGTATAATCACATACACAGTTGTACATGTGAATGACCAACTATAACAAGCAGAATTTTCTTATAAGATTAGTATATCAATAAAGAGATGAGATTTCAGACATTTGTCATTAGATATACATAAAACAATGCACACGACATTTACTCATAAACATGGAAAATATAAGAAATGGAAAAACTGAACAATCTGTAGTGAAAGAAGCTTTTGTTTCAATATGTATTCATAATGTCTCTAATACTGGAATAGTAATCAAATATCCAAAGTCGAACCTCTTTAGTAACAAGCACTGAAAAAACACCCTCCTTGCATCATTACAATCTCATGATATATATATATATATATATATATATATATATATATATATATATATATATATCTACAATAAAATAATCTCAGATAAAAATAGTTACAAATTTATAGGAAGAAATCTTCTAAAAATAGAAAAAAGAAAGATAGCTTGAAAAGGCTCGACACTTGAGAGAATAGGTGTTGAATTGTTGGATTCTTAATGTATGATTGTTTTCCACTAAATCTGCATTTGACTACCACATAATCTTGAACTGTCCCTTGGATTGCTTAACTGTCTTCCAGGTATCCCTGAAAAGTTGCCTCGAAATCTAGAAGTGATAAAATTAATACCCTAAAATCCTGATGGGTACTTTGCCACTTGTATATTGGATGAAAACAAAATGACTCAATATGATAAAAAAAATTGGTCAATTGATTCAGAAAATTTGTCCTTCAATCTTGATGTAGCTTACATACCCTGCCATTTGTCTTGAATAGTTTCAATCTACCAGTTGTGCTTAATCAATAAATATTTTTCCACATAATATATGGATCTAAATGATTTACTGGTGCTCCAATTTAATACTTTCTAGTCTTTCTCCTGGGATATCGAATCAATCTGCTTGCTTATTGTAAAAATGATAGGTAAAGAAGATTTCCAACCTCCTTACTGACTTACTCTACAAGAAGTGCATGTGCAGGATCACATTCATTTTGGATGCCACAATTTACAATATTGATTGCAAGAAAGACTCCAGCAATCGCATGAGTATCATTGTTACTAAAGTACTTGTCTATTTGTGTAAGGCCAGCATCAATATCCCAAAGAAGAATCAAACTCAAACTTACAGCAGCATTTTCCACCTGATTCAAGAGCATTCCTTATACATAGAGATTTTGTCAATTCCTCATACCCAACATGTAATTCATTTGAAATATTGGTGTGTCCTGAGCATACTCTGTTTCAGCAGTCACCTAAAGCTTGGCCAAAAGATGCACAATGGGGAAACCCACTGTTGTTTCAACCTCTCTTACAATCTAAGTGTTTCTACATGGGTTCATTGAAACCTATTAACTGCTCATTTCTTGTTTCAGAGAAACCTTGCTCGAAAGAGGCATTTCTGTAAAAATCAATCAAAGCATGTGAACTAGGTTGCAAACTGAAAGAAACTGTTGATCCGCACTGCTGAGTATCAGTATTTTTTTTTTGGGACCCTTTCATAACCTTGAAAAGAAACACTACACTATATCATTACTCGAGTTTCCTAAATAGTATTGTTATCCATTTTAACTTTATTTTCCTTTGAATAGTCAAGGTTATTATCCATTTCATATTTCCCACTATTTAATAATACATTATGTTGTTTCCTTTTGGTTCTAGCTCTCCAATTTTGAAACTAGTTATAAACATTTGTCTCGGTGATATGACCATGTTGACCAAGCTCAGCTCTAATCTCTATTATATTTTTCTTACTTGGGGTTCCTTTTCCCTGATCAAATATCTTCTCAAGAATCTGAAGTTGCACCTGGATTGGTGTCCAACGATGTTGAGCACTCACCTTGTGGCCTGCAACACCTATCATTGAATCAAAGGCAATATCTTTCCCATGTGTGAACCCTTTTCATAAAGTAGTCTTCTCTGGAACTTAATGTGTTGTCGTTATGTTCATCAACTCCAGTGACAAGAACACGAACATAACCATGCATTGTTTGATTTTCCTGATGAAGATACATAGTCCCTTCCAAACACAAAAACTAAGAAACTAGAGGAACCCTCCTGCTGTAACGCTTCCACCTTTTCTGTACTGGTCTCTAACCACCAGCTGCCCTCTTCGAAACCTGCGCAATGATTGGCACCTGTAGAAATCACCATTTCCACTTCAAGATGTGCATTGATGAACTATAGACTTCAAATATGTTAGCTTGGCACTTTGAACTCCTCTGCCTGCAAATCGAGCACCTGGCATTGACACCTCACCACTTGCAAATTGAAACCCGAGCTACCTTCATTCTTATAGAACATGCGCAATACACCTAGCATTTGTTCAGTGTTTTATTTTTTATTTTAACCTTTTAAACCATATCCCACATGTACCGGGAATTAAAAGTTTTCTAACTTTATATATGCCCATGCCCATGGTAAATAATCGATGAGACGAGAGAAGTATGGAGTTCAGCGTGTCTTGACTTGTGGCTCGACTTAGTAGTTTGATATGTGATATGGCTTAGGTTACTTGTGCGCATACACCACTCCTTATTTTTTCGAAAAATTTACAAAAATAAAAATATTTTTTTTTATATTTTGGAATGCAAGTCAAGAAGACACAGACCATAGGATCTTTTTTTATTTGAAAATTTAAAAAGTATAATTTTATTTGAAAATTTAAAAGATTTTAATTTCTTTTTGGAATGCAAGTCAAGAAGACAAAGACCATAAATATTTTTTTTTATATTTTGGAATGCAAGTCAAGAAGACACAGACCATAGGATCTTTTTTTATTTGAAAATTTAAAAAGTATAATTTTATTTGAAAATTTAAAAGATTTTAATTTCTTTTTGGAATGCAAGTCAAGAAGACAAAGACCATAGGATCTTTTTTACAGACGATGAATGGGTGAAAAGTGATCAATGAAAATTGTCGGAGCTTGATAGGGCTTGGTAGGCATTACAAAAATAAAAATTAAAAAAAAAGAGTATGTTTTTATTTGAAAATTTAAAAGATTTTAAGGCTAGGGTGTCAAGCTAAATAACAATAATTATATTTCTTTTTGGAATGCAGGTCAAGAAGACAAAGACCATAGGATCTTTTTGACAGAAGATGAATGGGTGAAAAGTGATCAATGAAAACTTGTTGGAGCTTGATAGGGCTTGGTAGGGCATTCGAAGACAATTAGCAAGAGACCTGGGAAAATGACAAATCAAGCATGAAATGATGAAGGCTCTCTTAAAATTTTAAGAGGACATTTGTGCTAACACCTAGCACACCTTGTTTCAAAATGTTCAATAGGGGTTTTAAGATGGATAAATCCTTGCTTGATTTGAAAAAGGAATAATGAATATATGTTAAGACCAATTACCTAAGTGCAGCAAGTCAGGTAAACAAAATTGATGGCTAGAGGTTTAAGTTTTAAGTGATGTGATTGAGAGAAAGGGAAAAACAAAGAATGATAAATACACAAATAACAAATCTTGTCTTTAATGTGTTTATGCAGCAAAGGAGCAACCTTTATATAGAATTCATTCTAAATAAGATCTAAGGAGAAAACATTCTTGTGGAAAAGATTACTAAAATCTGTTAAAGAAACCTTCTCAGCACAAGAAGTGTTCAGAGGAAAATGTGAACATGATAAACAAAGAAAGATAGCATACTAACCACCAATGTCATTAGCAGCTAAAATCTTTACACAAGAGATATATATCAAAACATTCTTTAACAATACAATATCAACCCAAAATAGGGATTCAACCCTTTCTTCTTCTACATCATTTTATATATAGTGTTTTGAATTAGTTACATGTACTTAAGGTCGATCCTGACTATTAGGGACAACTCAAAACTAATCCCTACAAAAACTCAAAATGAATTTCAGCCTTTGACTGTTGATATACAAAATAACTACAATTTTACAAAAACCTTTTAGGATCAAGGAAACAGCCTTGCATAAAATACTCTTATCTTGATTTGTTATCCATTCGGATGATAGCACTACAACATCCTCTTAATCCTTCCCAAATACATTTGATCTTCAAAAATCCATGTGAATCCATCCTTTGACTAGTCAATCCTGGTGCCCAATCTGCATATATCTTTGTATCCCAATATAGCTTTTAGATCCACAAAAGGTGTATAGCTTCATGACATTCTCCATAACATGCTAGCATAGGTACAACCCTTTTGAGAGATACCAAATTAATAAATATGCAGAATAGAAATAAAATGCTAGAAATGGTAGAATAACAGTAATATAACTAGCATAATCTCCACAATAACACAGAAATGATATAAGAACAACAACAGAAATAGCACTTTGATTCAGAAATAAATGTTCACGGGCCTCTTCGAGGGGGAAACCTCCAGTCAAGTAGCGCTCTATTACAATAATCTCCAAGCTAGGGTTTTCATACCCTCAACCCTTATTTATACTAAATATGTCTATCAAGAGAAGCATATAGAGGAATATCCTTCTAGAAGCAGCAACTTCTATTAGGTCTTCTTACATTCGCCTTATTTTATTTAATTGAAAGGCCTTATTAATATTGACCTTTATTACATCCGAATATATTGATCTACCTATGTGCGGGTTAGAACCCTAACATGTCCGCCCCCTTAAAAACAGCCTTGTCCTCAAGGCTTGAGATGTGGAAACTGCTGCAGAATGGTAGCTGGTTCCCAAGTGGCATATGTTGGAGTCATATCTTTCCACTAGACTAGCACTTCCTTGATGGTTCTCTGATGCAAGTGACGCTCACGCTGGTTCAAAACTGCTTCTGGCTGTAGCCAAATGGATCCTTCTTTAGCTAACTCTGGAAGGTTGGTTTGAATTTGGCACCTAGTTCCAATCACCTTCTTTAAGCATGAAACATGAAAAACAGGATGTAGCTTCGACTGACTGGCCAGAGCTAACTAATATGTGACTTGTCCCACACGCTTGAGAACTATATAAGGACCATAAAATTTGGGCGCTAGCTTCTGACAATGCTTGGCCTTGAGGGAAGTTTTCTTGTATGGTTGCAGTCACAAAAACACCTGATCCCCTTCTACAAATTGATGTTCAGAGTGACCTTGATTTGCTTGTTTCTTCATGCGATTATGTGCCATGACCAAGTTATCTTTAAGGGTACGAAGAATCCTCTCGAACTGTAAGTGTTTGGTCAACCACCTAGACCTTCGAGGTACCTGGTAAGTATGAGAGAACTGAAGGTGGATTCTGTCCATATACCGCTTCAAAAGGAGTCATGTGAGTAGTTGTATGGTAGGAAGTGTTGTACCACCATTCGGCTAGGGGTAACCATTGAGCCCACTGATGTTGTTTTTCAAAGGCAAAACACCTCAGATATGTTTCCAAACAATTGTTGGCAACTTTCGTTTGACCATCAGTCTGGGGATGATAAGTTGTGCTAAGATGCAATTGGGTACCCTGTAGCTTAAACAATTCTTGCCAAAAATTTCTTGTGAAAGTTGGGTCACGATCAGAAACAATAGAGTGCGGCATGCCATGAAGATTGAAGACCTGGTCCATGAAAATTTGAGCCATCGTGGATGCAGTAAATGGGTGTTGAAGAGTGCAGAAATGAGCATACTTGGAAAGGCGATCCACAACCACCATTATGACTAATTTATTCCCCGATTTGGGTAAGATGGTAATAAAGTCCATAGAGATATCCTTCCAAATAGCAGGTGGAATCGGAAGCAGTTGTAGTGTGCCCGGAGATTTGACTATTTCTCCGTTGTTGCATTGACACACCTCACATTCAGTGAAAAAATTATAGATGTCATGTTTCATACCATCCCAGAAAAAATAACGTTTGACCCTATCATATGTTTTGGTGAACCCTGAGTGCCCCACTGTGGGTATAGCATGAAGCTCATAAAGTACCGTGGATTTAAGCTTTGATTGTTTACTTAAATACAAATGGCCTTTGTATCGAAGCTCATCCTGGAGCCAAGACTACCCTGGGGGAGTCAGAGCATTGGTCTGCAATTGCTGGATCAGATGCAAACTTTTGGGATCTTGAAGCCATTCCTAGCACACAGCTTGGAGCCAATCGGGTACAATGAAGGAAAGAGAAAAAAGGGATCCTTCTTCTTCATATTTTCAAGACAATGCATCCACCACTACATTGTATTTGCCCTTCTTGTAAATGATCTCATAATCATATCCAATGAGCTTAGTCACCCATTTTTGTTGCTCTGGGGAGGAAATGTGTTGTTCCAGAAAGTACTTGAGGTGTTGATGGTTGGTCTTAATTTGGAAGCATTGCCCCAAGAGATAAGGGTGCCACAGATCAACGACATGCAAAATAGCCAACATTTCCTTTTCATAAATGGGTTTGGCCAGATTCCTTTCAGACAGTTGCTTGTTGGTGAAGGCCAAAGGTCGACTTTCTTTCATAAGGACAGCACCAATTCCTTTCCCTAAGGCATCACATTCCAACACAAAGGTCTTTGTGAAATCAGGAAGGGCTAGAACCAGAGTGGTGCACATGGTCGTCTTCAAGGTTTGAAAAGATTGAGCAGCGGCTGGAGTCCAAGTGAAAGAGTTCTTTTTGAGGAGAGCAATGCGAGGTGTTGCAATCTTTCCATAGTTCTTAAATAACTTGTGATAATACCCTGATAAGCCGAGAAATCCACATAATCTTTTGAGAGTCTTTGGGTGCGGCCAGTCTTGCATAGCTTCAATCTTCTTCAGATCCACCCTAACACCATCCTTGCCAATCAGATGACCCAAGTATTCTACTTCTGAGGCACCAAAAGCACATTTAGACTGTTTCAGGAAAAGTTGGCGTTAAGAGAGTAGATGGAGAACTTGATCCACATGAGTAATATGGTATGTCCAGTTTTTGCTATAGATGAGGATATCATCAAAGAAAACTAAGACAAAATGACGGAGAAAGGGACGGAAGACATGATTCGTGAGGCTTTGGAAGGTGGAGGGGGCATTACACAAGCCAAAGGGCATGACCAAAAACTCATAGTGGCCCTCATGAGTGCGAAAGGTCGTCTTGGGAATATCTGCCTCTTTCATACGTATCTAGTGATAGCCCAAGTAAAGATCAAGTTTAGTAAAGAATTGGGTGCCACTCAATTCATCCAGGAGGTCATCAATGACAGGAATGGGAAAATTGTCTTTAATGATCAGTTTGTTGAGAGCACAGAAGTCAGGACACATTCTCCAAGAACCTTCTTTCTTTGGGACCATGACTACAGGCGAAGAGTAAGGGCTCGTACTAGGGTGGATAATGCCTGCATTAAGGAGTTCCTAGACCATTTTCTCAATTTCATTTTTTTTTGAAAACGGGTGGCGATATGGACGGATATTGGGAGGAAGGCTTTCGGGTACAAGAGGAATGGAATGATCATGAACACTGCAGGAAGGAGGGAGTCTCTGGGGAGTGGAAAATACCATTTGATTTTTAGAAAGGAGGGCTTGGAGGTCATGCGGCACCGGAGGTGTCTATGTTGCTTGTATAGCATGGAGTTGGGAAATGACACCAGAATGACCTTTTTTGAGCAGCTTTTCCATGTGATGGGAACTAATGACCTCAGGTGAACCAGTAGTGATGCCTTGGAATTTATATCGGTGGCCTTCTTGGTCTAATTGCATGGTTAATGCCTTAAAATCCATGAGAATAGGACCCAAATTTCTTAGTCAGTCTACACCCAACATGATGTCACAACCACCCATGTCGATAGAAAACATATGGGATTTTAGGTGGTAGTCACCGATTTGGATATGCACATTTTCACAACGCCCTCCACATTTCATGGAACCACCATTGGCAATCATGATTTGGAATTTATTGACAGCATGGATGTAGTAATGAGTTTTTTAGGTAATGTGGCAATGAATAAAATTATGGGTGCTTCCACTATCAACCAGAATGATGACCTTCTGATGCTTTATGTAACCGATTAACTTGAGGGTTAGGGGAGCGGAGAAGCCAATGAGAGCATTAAGGGAAATGATGGGTTCTACTTCGGGAGGGTCTGAGGGAGGGATTATGTCAGTGATTTCAAGTGACTCAGACACAAGGAGAGTTTCAACATCCTCTTCCAAAATATCCTCAGAGATGGCCATAAAAAGATTTTGTTCCTTACACTTTTGGCCTAGGAAATATTTTTCATCAAAATTATAACAAAGGCCTTTGAGTTGCCATTTAGCCATTTTAGCCCTGGTCAATTTTTGGATCTTTAATGGGGCGGAGGGAGTAGTGGGAGTGACAGGTTTAGGGCGAGGGATAAAGGAGGGTTTTCGGTTTTGAGAGGATACAACCTATTGTTCTTCTTTAGCTATTTTAGTAGCCTCCACCCAACTTGAGGGTCGAGCCATGAGGACATGGGCCCGAATCTCCTCCTTGAGGCCATTGATAAAACACTCTCGAAAGAAAGCATCAGTCATGCCCTATGTTTGAAAAGTTAGGTGATCAAAGGAAGCTATGAAGTCTTCTACTGTTCCTGATTGTTTCAACTTTGTCCAATGGCCCAAATGGTTGGTGTCTGTGTCAAAGCGTTCATAAAGCTCAGTCACAAATTGGGTCCAAGCAATATACCCTTGATGGGAAGGTTTTCTCCATTGACACCATTACCAACGTTCTTGATCTAGATGAAGAACACCATACCGGAGTTTGGCCAAGTGATTTGTAATGTCGTATAAAGAGAAATAATGTTCCATTTGGGTTACCCAACCAGTGGGGTCTGAGCCATCAAATTGGGTCACATCCACTTGTGGAAGGCCTAGGTCACGTTGAAAGTGATGGGGATGAAAGGTATGGGAATGGGAGGAATGTTTGCCTTCGGTCTTTGGGGGTGCTTCAGAGAAAGGGTCATCTGTAGGGATCTTCAGTTTGGTGCAGAGTGATGCAAAGAAAGATTTAAGCTGGGTGGTCAGTTCTTGTTTGACTTCCTCCATTAAGGACTGCATGGTTGTATTTATGGTTTTATTGATGGATGAATCGATGGAGGCAACAGTAGCACTGAGTTGTTTCACTTCTTTTTGGGTCTCGAGGAAACCAGATTACAAGGTGTTGAAGCAAGTTTCCAGATCTTGGCTATGGGTATGGGCCATAAGGATGGGTGAACTGAAAAGGGGCGGGCGGGGTCAATTTTTTTTTTTAAAAATGATATGGATGAATGTGATAAGGGCGAAGAGATGAATCCAATGGAATAGGTCTCAAATAATGGTGAAACAATTTCCAGTCTTTTTTTTTTTTTACACCTACAGAGTTATACTCTGGTCTGAAGAATACTACAATGATGAAATCCCCAAATGCTTAACCAAAAATAAATGTGTATTTACTTGGCAACCCAAACACAATTGCGCGGCAATAGATCTGGTCTGTTTTTAATTTTTTTATGTTTTTGTCTCCTAAGGGTTAGGTATTCAAGGGTTCTACAGACAAGAGTTTTCCCTGTGCTATAGCTCTCTGATATACATACAGGGTCCAACAGTAGTACTCAGCCCAATATCTTAGGGCACTAACTAAGGAGGATAGATCGTACCCTTAGCCGTACTACCCGACTACCCAGGTACTAAAGAGTATCTTCCCGAGTGTTGTTCTCAGTGACACTATAGTAGTCTGGCGACCGATAGGTTATCTAAAGAGGGCTTCAGAAAATCTGGGTCGATCCATACACAAGTGTTGTCTCATTCACTACCACTCGAAGGGGTACTACCATGGGTTACAAGGGTGGCCAACAGATGTGTGCTTAAGAACCACTTGTATTTCCTGCATGTATGAATCCCTCAACCATGGGTTTATGCGTGTAACGACAGATCTTTGTGGCTTAAAGATGTCGGAATACGTCTCTACCCTGAAAAAAAATTCCCACAATTTCTGCCAAGGAAAGTGCTCTGATACCACTTGCAAGATACCAGATATAATAAATATGTAGAACAGAAATAAAATGCTATAAATGGTAGAATAACAGTAATATAACCAACATAATCTCCACAATAACGCAGAAATGAGCTAGTCTCCCCGGAAAGTAGTTTGTTAGAACGTATGTCTCCCTGTCTCCCTATCTCCATCTGAAAGTAGATGGGTTTATTCTTTATAAAATTTGTATCTTAGTATTGCGACCGACCTCGTGACCCTGTATCCTCGTTACCCCAGGAAGACTGCCACGCTGTAGATCGAGTTGCTTCGGTCAGCTAAGGTCTTCGATCAGCTAAGGAAGTCGGTCGTAAAGCTAAGGTATTCGGTCATCTTTCGTATGGTTATCGGGCTCAGGAAATAGATTGATTATCGGCCATCCCGATAAGTAGAAGTGGGCAGGGCTATATGGGCTAACAGGGCTTAGGAATGGTTAAAGGGCTAAATGGGCCATCCCGATCAATGGGTTATTTCTTAACTATTGATTTAATTATCCGCTCAGATTCGATTCATGGATAATATCCCTCACTAGATTTCTAATATCCTAGTAGCCTGCCTTCCTATAAGAACAACAACAGAAATAGCACTTTGATTCAGAAAGCAATGTTCATGGGCCTCTTCGAGGGGGAAACCTCCAATCAAGAAATGCTTTGTTACAATAATCTCCAAGCTAGGGTTTTCATACCCTCGGCCCTTATTTATACTAAATATGTCTATCAAGAGAAGCATCTAGAGGAAGATCCTTCTAGAAGCGGAAGCTTCTATTACGTCTTCTTACATCCACCTTATTCTATTTTATTGAAATGCCTTATTAATATTGACCTTTATTACATCTGAATATATTTATCTACCTATGTGCGGGTTAGGACCCTAACACCTTTTATGTTACAAAAATATGAAACGGGGCAATTTTAGAAGCAAAATTGGCTGCTACAGGTGTTCCTATAGTGACCCTGCTTTTCTGGGAGTGATTGTGGGAACATCCTGTAGCGACCTTCGAAAAAACTAGTTTCGCATGTTTTAAAATCCTTCCTTTGCCTGGGTTGTAGTTGGACATAGAAAAAAAGGATCATGATACCTTAGACATAGGGAACAAAAATATTTTTCCATCATCCATCATTTTTAATCTAAAAACCTGGATTTATCCTCGAAGTGGTATTTTCAAATTGATAGATTTCTATGCAAGATTTAAGAAGTTGTTTCTGCAAGCAATTCTAAGTTATCGTTTCTGGTCTTCTTAGATTGAGATTGGGTTTGCATTTGTTTAGGCTCATTCCCTTTAGATCCAATCTTAGGGTTTGGGATTTTCATATCCTTCTTACCCTATTTCCTGGTAGGAACTTTGTTTTTCCAGTGATGTTCTTTTTATTTATGATCAGACCACCCTTCTTGAATTTATTCTTCTCAAGCTTATTGGCAGGGGTTTTCTTTCTTATATATGACTTTCCCATAGGTTTAATAGGTTCTTCAATGATGATGATGACCTTCTATGTGATAGCAAGTTTATATATTTCTTTAGAATTTAACCTAAACTTATTTTGAGGCATGGTGCCCCTCTTTCGGATTAAAATTTTATATTGAGAAACACATTCTTCAGAGGAGCTTGAGCTGGGAGGAATGACCTTTGGGGGATGGTCTTTAGGTTGTACAGGCTCTACCAATTTCTTTGTTGTATTAGATATTTTATCCTGATCTCCCAGTACCCTAGGTTTAACCTGTCTTTGACTCCTTCTAGAGTAAGTACTTTGTGCAAAAGGAAAAGGGTGCTTACCTCCACCTAGGATACGGGAAGACCATGCATATGTTTGATGGCTAGTTGGAGGAGATTCCACAGGTTCATCTATATTCTTAACACAAGCTTCTCTCTTTCTCTTCTTTGAAGTAGTTGGTTAACTAGAGCTAGATGAAGTTCCTTGTTCAGGATTAGCAACTTTATCATGTGATTTTGCAGTAGGAGGATGCACTTTCTTTTCAAAACCAGACTGGATTAAATATTGGTCCCAAGTCTTCTACAATTTCCCCAGCTCAACCTTGAAAAGTACTTTGATTAATCCTTGATGATAGATTCTGTGAGGAGGGGTTTTGGGTTTATATTGTACCTTCATATCCATATTGTTGAGATCCCTCAAGAAATAATAGGGAAGATTCATCCTCTTAATTCATGTCAGATGAATCAGAAATCGTAGATGAAATATAAATACAACAGAATAGTGCCCCTCACAAGTAATGAATCTTTTAAGAATTAGAAAGGCTTCCATCCATTCATCAGAAATCTAATCCTCAGGAATTTCTTTGGCCCAATTAGGGTCTCTGTGTTCAGGTTTCAGAAACTAGTTTACATCTCCTCTTGTAATCAGTTTATTTTTAAACCATCTTTTTCCATTACTCGGAAGGCTGCAAGCAGCTTGTGTGGAATACTTTGTAACCTTCATGACCAAGTTTTCAAATAAGGCCCATTGTCCATTGAAAATCTCAGCAAATGAATTGGTTTTAGCATAAAGGTGACCATCCATCTTAGTGCAGAAAAGATACCAACCCGCCCAATCGAAAATGTGGCAACTGTCTTCATAAGCTTCCATGATCTCAGGCCCTTCGAGCTCTTTCCTATTCACATGTCCACCCTTTGCCATATGTGTAGCTACGACTAGAAGACTAAACTCTTGGCTACAAAGAAGGGATATGTCTATTGTGTGATGAGAATAATAGGGGATTTTTATTTGTGTGGGTGCCAATTCAAACCAACCAGTTGTTGTAGGTAACAAACAATGTGCCACTTTTGAAAATATGTTGTTTGAAAAACCTCATTCGTGTAACCCTCTAGACATCTGACGTGTAGAAAATACCACCCATATTTGCACGCTATGGCTGAAAACTGGAACTTGCTAACTATTTTGCATACACATGAACTCTACAATTGTTGGCAGCCGCCAATAGTTTTCAATTCTTTTTACAATCAAAGTTATCACAAAGAGATTATGTCTTTTTGTAGTTGCCATCACCTTTCATTTGTAAATATTTATTTTTCTAAGTTTTGAGGTGATGATTGGGTTAAGTTTATCTTATTGAGTTTTTCAGTTTACATTTTCGTTTGTTTTGATTTAAATTCATGGCTTTAAGCATGAATTTAAATTTAAAACTTGGGCTTGGTTTAATATATTTTACCTGAGAAATCTCATTTTGAAGGCACCCATTTATGGTTAAAATTCAAGTCTTTTGAACTTATTGATTAATCCATTATCTAAATCTTTGTATATTATGGGTATCGTGACTTCATTGGTTCTATGGTTTATTTTTGATTTAGTTTGTTAAATGTTTGAATGCACAAAAACGTTGGTTAATAGTTGATATAGTTTTCATGAGTTTAATTGTCATATCAACATTCATATCAATTGGTACAGGCATGTTATACCTACGTTTTCAATTCACTTTGTTGGCCTGAATATTAATGAGACCATTCATTATGCGAAATGGGGTTTTGTACTGTGGAGGGCTTGGCATTCATCATGTGTAATGGCTCGTAGTTTCACAAGCCCTCTATTTTTCATTTTCCCTTACGCTTCTTTCCAAGTAATGATAGTCTTCGATCCTTGAAATTTTCGTGCCATTACAGTTCACTTAGACCTCTCTCTATTGCTTGTCCATTGGAAACCTAAACCTATCCCTTGTGATATCTGTTGTATCCTTTTCACAATGGAAATGCACCCGTTGTTTGTATTGAGCCAAATGGTTTCTAAGCTCTTCTATACCATGATGATGCCATAGATGACCTAAAGACTCACAGGTGGAATGTGTTCCTCAAGAAGTTTGAAGGCTACAATCTCCAGTTTGCACAGGATTTTGCACACACTTTCGACGGTTTTAGGGCCACGGTCGGGGATGTACATTTAGAAATAACAGAGGATTTCATAAGCGGGGCGAAAATACTTCCATTGAAAGGAGAAAAGTTGTTTAAGAACACTAAAATAGAGGACGTCCCATGGATTTAATTCATGGCTTCCTGCAAATCCACTTGTTGTACAAAAAGTATTCCCATTGCTATTCTAAAACCTAGATGGTACGGTCGTGTTTTAATTTTGAAATACTTTTTCACTTGTGAAGGCCGATATGGGTTGGTTTTTATGTACCACACTCAGTTTCTTATGGTTTCCATAGGGTTTGAGTTGAATATTCCCTTCTACCTTCAAATGAGCCTTTACAAAATGTTCAAGTGCTATAAGAGATAGAGCATAAATTCTTTGTCGAGTTTGTTCCATCACGGGCTCGTTAAGATACTATTGGTTTCTCACCTATCACAAATCAATGATAGTCGGGAGGGTTTCCTGATCTGAAATGGCTTCGCTTAGGTTGACGATACAGTCAACCCTCATTTAATTGTAAACCCTAGTTTGGATAGAACAGTGATCGAAAGTCAGGCCTTCAATTTATTTGATGGCTCTAAATTCAATGAACTAGCTTCTATTGTTAATGAAACCCCTGTGGATAAAGAATTACCATGTATGTTTTCACTTAGAAGATCTTTGGAACAGGTAATTACCGAATTAAAAGAGAAAGATCACCATGTGCCTATGAACGAATCTAATTTGAACAATAATGATGAACCTATTGGGAAGAATTTTCGTAAGGGAAAGAAACAGCAGAGCTCGGATTTAAATTTTAAGAATAAGAAGGTTGGTCATTTAATTTCTAGAAAATTAAGAAATCAAAAGAGTGATCATATGAGCTCGATCGATACAATCGATATCAATGATCAGTTTTCATATCGAGAGATAAACGATTTCTTGGCTCGTGAAGACCCAGAAAATCAATGTCCCAGGAAAGAGGTCGTTGCCCAGGTTGAAAAGTATGACTTCGTGTCTAATTTACCCCTGTGTCTCAAGGGAAAAGAAGGTTTTTCAGGTATCAGTCACGACCTAGAACAAGCCACAGGTAAAAATTAAGTACCCATTTTTTACTGTATTCCACGTCGGTCTGTCATTACCCCAGTGCACTTTGACAGCTACCTAGACTCGATAGAGAATTATTATAGAGATATTCCACTCTTAGAGGCTCAAGTGAAATTCTTGGATACTCAGAATGCCCCATTGGAATGAGAGAAATTTGACTTGAAGTCACACACAGAGAGGGAAAACAAAAGATTCAAGAAGACCGAGAATATTATAATAAAAAATACAACCAGTTTCAAATCCATTATAAATTTCAAACTGCCAAATCCTTCTTTTGCTAATTTCTAATGGTAAAACTATTTTGTTTTGATTTTACTTGATTCTATTATGAATAATCAAAATAGGGAGATCTAATTTGATCTATTTTGCTAATAATAAGACTAGCTACAGAATCTATGATTATGTAGCCAGTCTTGATTCTGTAGCCAGTCTCTTTTGAACAATAATTAGTATTGTTATCTGAATATTAAATTAGTTTTGTTATCTACAGGAAATGGAAGATTATGATGTTGATTGCATGGAGAAAACACTTTGAATCATACGCTCAAAATATTCAGGAGTTTATGCCTTTTATGTTTATAAAACTTTGGTTTATTTTTGACAAACCAACTCATGCATGAGTGGTTACTATTTTCACTATTTTTGTAATAGTATCTAATTTTTGTGGATTCATCTCTATCTTGTATGATAAGAGCATTTGAATCCTAAACTAGTTTAAATATTGTTCACTCTTAGTAGTGAGAACATCTTTTGTTTGGACACATTATGGATATATGACTTTCAAGACTGATATGGAGAAGATGTTCACTCCTTGGCTTTAGACCAATGTGGCTCTTACCCATTATGTTTTGTCTTTATCTTATGAAATGTTATTACGTTTATACTGCTTTAGTGTGATCACCATATGATATTTCATATTATTTCAACACTTTAATTATGTTCATAATTTACTATCCTATATTTCATATGTGATCAATATCTCATTTAAATATTGTAGATTTATGTTGGATATTGAATGATGTATTACATGAATGCTTTGTATTAAGTTTATTTTATTATAAGTGTTCATCATTATAAGATCACCAAATCTGTATATTTATTTGTTTATTGTTATATTCTTGTTCCAAAACACCTTTGAGTTTGTTCTAAGAATACTGGCACCATTCTATTACATGTTTTCCTCATAGAAAGGACATTTAGGAGCTTGAATTGCGCAGGGACATAGACTCAATTTAGTTGATTAATTACAGGTTAGTTTATTTGTTTTGTTTTTTTCTTTAGTTAGTTTATTCATCAATGAAATAAGAATAGCTTCAATTAGCTTTGATTGTTAATCTATTCTTATTTCAAATCATGTTTAATTAGTATTCTTTAGTTCTTTAGATTTTAAATATTAAACATAAAACATAAAATGTATATGCTTTCTTTATCTACTTCATAAACACTTTCAAAAACATTTTTTTTTGCAAGATATCTAGTAAATCTTGCAAGATTGTATATACATTGTTCATAACCATATGCACATATCCATACTTCTATTTTGACGTTCATAAATTATTAAATTTATATCTTTAGTATCATAGCTTCATAGATTAGTTTCATTTCTTTTATTATTTTTAGGAATTTAGTTGGCCAACAGAGCCATTAAACCCATCAAGCCATTTCATTCCAAACGGCCTGGGCTATTTAGATAACCCCGGTCCATATTTGGCCTTCCAGTTGACGATGTGTCATGTATGCCCATCAACACATGGTGTTAGAAGGA
Source organism: Picea engelmannii (assembly GCA_009831015.1). NCBI lineage: Eukaryota > Viridiplantae > Streptophyta > Pinopsida > Pinales > Pinaceae > Picea > Picea engelmannii. Next base: position 294,786 of record ML800200.1, on the reverse strand, counting down.
AGGCCTGAATTAAATTGATGGCACATGGAGGTCGCAAGACTCCTCCCCCACACACTCGCACTCTTGGTGTAACATGTAGTCGCTTAGAAAATAACGTTACACTTGAAATAGAATCTACCTCGAACGATAACCCTGATATTCCCGTTGAACCAGTGACACCAGTTCCTCAAGGGGTCGGTGTCCAAGAAATTGTTCGTCATTCACTCATAAAAACTCATAGTGCCTTATCCCGTATTAGACAACCTAGTAGGACACTTAATCAACCCCTTGATTTCACGGATATCCAAGAACAAATTCAAGGCACTGGTCTACCTGAAAACCCTTTAGGTGGAAATACTACCAATCCTACTGAAACACTCATCCATGGAGTAGGAGGATCTAGTATTACACCATATCCACCTGATTCTTCTCCATCCTCTTCAGGAGGAGAGTCTTCAAATGAAGGAATTTCTTCATCAGAACCATATCAGCCTTCGAAACCACCAACTCCCATGGAAAACCAAAATAATCCTGCCATACCTTGGCTCGATCAAGATGTCGTGGTTGTACCTAGACCCCAACACCCATTACCTAAGCATCTGAAGAAATGGCTACCTAAATTCGATCCAGATTCAAAGAAATCTGTTGAGGATCACATCAAGAAATTTATCCTATCCATTAGACTCTGAAATGTTGAACACAAGGATGTATTATGCATATTATTTCCTTATACTTTTGAGGGAAATGCCTCCACGTGGTATTTTTCTCAACAGCCCCAAACCATCATCTCTTGGGACAAGTTCGAAACTTGTTTCTTGGAAATTTTTGGAGATAATAAATCTCTGGAAGTCTTGGTTATGGAACTCTCTAGCTTAAAAATGAATCCTAAGAAAAAAGTAAAGGACTTTAACCAAAAAACAATCACGTTAAAGAACAAAATCCCTACCAATTCGATGCCTGCAGAAAGTTTAATTGTTGCATATTATGCTAAAGCCTTGCACAATAACATAGCCATATGGGTTAAAAGGTCCAAGAAAAACACTTTATTAGAAGCCTTTGAGGAGGCAAGTCAAATTGAGAAAGATATATTGAGCTTAAACTATAATCTTAATAGTGAAGCTAAAACATCCTCATCCTCTAAAAGGAAAATAGAAATTCTCACTAAGCCTCCTCAAACTAAAAATCAACAAGAAACTTTGGACTTAGACAGCTTGCAAAAATCTTTCCAAAAATTGTCCAATCAGGTCGTTAACTTGAAAATATCAGTCGAGGAGGCATCCACAAGCAAAGGAAGTTTCAAACCTCCTTTCAAAAAGCTTTTCCCTCCCAACCAACCAAACATGACCATAGAAGGTCTAAATTTTGAAATTTTATAGTATGCTTTGCAAACTATCTTAGAAGCACATGATAATTTTGCTTTTGTTCCTCCTAAAAACTATGACGATGCAGTTGAGGAAGAGGCACCAGAAGAGGAGGATTCATCGCCCCTTGTTTTCGGTCACTTATCGGACAGTATATTCCAAGAAAATTTTGAAATTGTCCACCCCTACAACACAAGAAGCAAAACACAAAACAAACCCCCTTCTGAAGTAAGTAAAAATGTGTTTCTAAAATAGTCAAAGAAGACTAAAATTAAACAAAACTTAGCAGCCCCAGTTTTAGAATACGATTTAATTGAAGATGTAAAAAAATTGAGGGCTAATATTTATGTTTTTGAACTGCTGAAATTTCCCCTTATTTTGCAAAAAATGCTTCAAAGCATCGCTGAAAACAGTAAAAAGAATGATCCTAGCAAAAAAAAATCAACAGAAATTGATTCAAATGCAACTAAAAATGTCCCAACTAAAAATACATTTGAACCTCTAGACAAAAGGGACTTAGCAAAAAAAACTATAGAAAATGTAGATAAAACTGTTTTAGGGACAACATCAAAAATCAACAGAATTTTGTTGTTAACACTCAGAAAAATGTCCCACCTTTTTTATTAACCTTTGAAAATTTTAATAGGAGTGTACATAATTGTATGGTCGATTTTGGTGCATAATCAAACATGATGCCTCTATATGTATGCCAAAAAATTAATGCAGAAGTTAAACCTTATGATCTCAAAATCATTTAGCTAGATCGAACAAACGTTAAAGTAAATGGTGAGTTTATGATGTGTTGATTATACTATCATCCAATACTAAATTTCATCAGATAATTGATATTATCGTTGTTGATATCCCTGAATTTTATGGTCTATGTTTTAGTAGAGATTGGTCAGAACAACTGCACGGTTACTTTTCCACAGATTGGTCTCACTTGTGGCTACCTAAAAATGGACAGCCCAACAAAATCAGGATAAACAGAGAATTTGATCTTAAGCATACTATAAAGGATCTGAATGATACAAAAGATCATTTCGTTATATCTGCAAATTCATTTCAAACATAGGGAATGAATACCTTCTTTTGTAATTTCATGACCGAAATTTCTTCTATCACTGATCCTGGGCAGCAATCTAAAGTTACAACCTATACTCAAACACCAGCTCTACCAAGTATGCCAAGTACTACTGACGACACATAGATTTGGTCCTTATAATTTGACAGATCCAAATCCAAAGAAGGAGCAGGTGTTGGTTGTGTACTCATCGATCCTGCAGGTAATAAGACTTGTATTGCTTGCAGGTTAGAGTTTGAATGTACTAACAACACAACCGAGTACGAATCACTACTACAGGGACTTAGGAAAGCACTGGATATGGACATGAAAAATTTGATAGTATTCGGTGATTCAGAAATCGTGGTTAAGCAGGTAAGAAACACCATACATTGCTTATCACCACATCTAAAAAGATACCAAACCGAGGTATGGATTTTGATGCATAAATTTTCAGTATTTAACATAAATTCCATTCCCATATTGAGTAATTCAGTAGCTAATTTATTGGCCAATGTTGCTTCTAAACTATTTCCCGTCGAAGGTCTTTCCCCTAATGTGTTTTCAATTGAATTGTTGTTCAGGCTATCGATCCCAGATAACATCACAAATTGGAGATTATTTGATGATGACCAGGAGATCATCAACTTTCTGCATATGGAAGACACCTTCTAGGGTGCAGTCATTGATGAAGGAACTCATGATGAGAACCTATGAAACTTAACAGTAATATTTGATCCCTGAACTCATGAATTGACATCTGAGCTGGTAAACTCTATCCCCAAATCTGTCATAAGACTAGAGAAATTTTGTGACTTGCATGATAAATTTAGAGGGACAGTCAATTGTAAAACAAACAGTTCCTCTTTGATGCCTAGTAACTTATCACTCCAACAAACTCTCCTAGGTTGTATCTCAGAGATGCCTGGTAACTTAACCTTTTTGTAACTATTTTCTCAATAATGGGTGTAAAGTTGGATCAAGATGAATAACTATCTTAATGGATTGTCTCACAAGATTGTCTAATCTTATTCAACAGTGCAAGGCCTTTAAGAGCTATTATCAGATAGGAGTGTATCAAATAGATGAGAAACTAATCAATTAACCAAGACATACATATATAAAACAATACATATGATGGGTCAAGAAACTAGTAAGGTTACTTATGATCCTTTGTTCACTAATCAAATGGTGAGATGACAGTCACCTATGGACTATGTAAACACAGATAAAGAACATAGTTCAACTCATGATCATAAAATTGAAAAGGAAAAGAAGATCTGACAATTTCAATGAAAGAAGCTCATTGGCTGAATATATTATATAAAGAGTCTTTTCACAATATACAATAAGTGTAGTACTCAAAGTCGAACCTTCAGCCTCAAGGACTGAATTTCCCCCCCTCTCTCAATCCTTCGAAATCTCTTGGCTTTATAGCCTTTACATCAAAGTTTCAATATCCTATAAAAATGGATCTAAAATAACTATAAATGAGCAAAATCAAATTAGATCTAATCAAGTAAGATATAATCTTATCATCATAATTTGAATTTGACAGTCTGCAGGTGAAGATCATGAAACTCAAGATCTTTGTTTGGCAGCTGGGCAATTTCTGTCAAGAATAGATGTCATTTGGCTACATTCTTTCGCCATATGTCTTCAAAGATTGAATAGGAAGCTGATCTGGCTTATGATAATTATTATCCTTCATTTAGAATTGTTCCCACGCATCCTGGAATCGAGAAAACACGATCTGGGCAAAAATAATAGTTTTTGCCCTGTTCTTTGTAGAAATTTTCTGGAAATATGTCACTTAAATATTCACCCATATATATCTAATCAAAAAATATTTTTAAAAACTGAGAGAAGTTTTTGTATATCGGTTTGTTTTGAGAAAAAAAACCTCTCTCAGTTCTTCGAGATTCATTTTCATTTTCCTGGGATAAACATTTCAAAAACATGTGTCAAACAGGGAAATCTCAGATCCGAAAATTAGGGATCAGAGATGGATTTGATTTTCCCAATATGTGATACATGTAGGAAAACTGAGAGGTTATTGTTCTCTGACATGTTAGGAACAAAAACCTCCTCCAGTTTCTCAAAATGATTCTCCAGACGCTCAGAATCATCATTTTAAAATGATGACTCAACCTAGTAAAAACACAAAATTTATGTGCTTTTGGTAGCTAAAATAGCCCCGAGTTTCGCGTTTTAGTTGCCGAAAGCTAGGATTTCGGTAGCTTAGAAGCCTTTTTGAAAAAGGAATTAGCTACCGAAACCTGAGTTTTGATTTTTTTGAAGGAAAGAACAAATCAAATGCTTTTCAAACTTTAATTACAAGCTGGAACTTATTAAAATGAGCCCTAAAAAGTTTAGTAGAGTTTTTTTCAATGACTCTCTATCTGCTCCTCAAATAATTTTGACCAAATTATTTGAGGAGATAACATCTGGTTCTTATTGGGGATGAAAGCCTCCCTGTGAGGTTTCAAGGACCACAAATCTGATGCCTTTCCTGGAAAAATAAAATCCGTAACTTCGTCTTCAACATTCCATTGGGCATGGAGTCAACCATTCACCTTTTTCTGAAAATATTTCATGACTTGTATAGATGATCTATGTATATCTTCAAGGCTGCCTTTATTCTCACACAGTAACTTCTACATCTGGTGTAAAATGGAGAAAAAAAATGCTCGGGCAGTGAGCTTATTTCCTACCCTACTCTACTCTAACCAGTTCTGCAATTGGTTAAGTGAACATTGATTTCCGTAGCAGCCATCCAAGAAATTTTAACACTGAAATAATCTCATCATTCACACTAATTAATAGCTGATGTTTGAGGTGTGACAAGAATGATAAGAAGCCATTTACAAAACCAAACTCACCAGCCAACATGTGCAAGCTAAAGAAGTCTGAAACTTTTAATTTCTCTGAAAAGTATGATTCTATGAAGGTTGCCACTGGATCTTTGAAACTGAGGTCAAACACTTGTTTCTCTTTAGGAAACAGTTGTATCTCTATGACTACTTCTTTGCTAGAATATTTATGACTTTATAATTCTTTTGTGATCACCTTCTGATCATCAAACACTATGACCTCCTCTTCAGAACAGTATTAAGAAAATGATGATAGAGCAGTGTTTGGATAACGAATATTTTGATCAACTATAAAAATGTAGTTGTCTACACAATCATGAGTTATCATAGACTCTTCCTGATTTGCAAACTGATCATAAAATTCACACTCATACCTGTCCATTGAAATCTCTGCAACCACTGAAGAATCTGATTTACAATTTGAAATAAATTCACCAGCTTATTGTTGTTCCAAAACTGCTTTATACTCATTATCTTCCTGCTCAAAATCTGAAGTATACTGACATTTTTCTTGCTAATGTACTTGCATATTTTCAAAACAATCTCAATCTCGAATCCACCTAGAAGCACGGATATTCTTCTCCACTCCTTCTGCATCCTCAAACAATTGTTTTAAGGAAGAAGACTTCTTTTCTAACAGGAGAAGGGAAATTTTTGAATGCAGACCCATAACATAATAAATCATGGCAGCTTTCTCCGTAGGCCGGATTTCCAAAGGCATACCATAGTAAATGTTGCAAAATCTTCGATTGAAAACAAACAAGGTTTCATTTTGTTGTTTCTTCAAGGCATAGAAATCAGCAAGGTATGAATCCGGTGATTTGTTTTCACCCCAATATTCCATAAAAACCTTTGAGAATTCGATCCAAGAGCCAATAGAGTCAGCTCTTAGATTCTTGAACCATATAGCAGCATCTCTGGTCAATGATTTTGAAAAATATCTCATGATCACATCTTCATGAACAATATGAAAATGATCAATAAAATCCAAAAAGGATTCCAAGTGACTTTCAACTGAAGCTTGACTCTCTCCGAAAAACCAAGGGAGATATTCATAACAGCCATCAGGATAAGGATGAAGAAGAAGGGGCGGCTTTAAAGGCTTGAACATATTCATCTGAATCTTAACTTGAAAGGATGTGGGTTGATCATGAGAGATGGTAAGTTGTTGACAAGGTTCGGAAATTATGGCAAGAGGAGCTAAGATTTGAAATGGTTTTGAAATAATTTCTATCTTTTCAAGGTCACATGGCTAATCATATTCTAAAGGAAATGAAATAAAGTGGTCATCTTTGTGAATAGGTTGAGGCACAAAGACTAAATCAACATCTACAATGCAAGAAGGCTGCAAATCTTTTTCTAAAGATGGATATACAAAAGAAGGATGATGATGATCCAAATATACAAAACAGAAAATGATTCTCTTTACATGCAAAGGGAAAAGCATGAAAGAGCTGATAAAAAAGAACAACAATTCATGAAGAAGACTAATGAACTAATACCTGGATTTGGAATTTAGCTCCTTCATCTTTTGTCAATCGGATCCTCCCCAGTGGAGTCTTGAACGTGGAGTCACCAGGAAAATGATTATAGTCGATTCTAATGTCTGTCTCTTGTTTTCCATCAAGAAATGGATCTATGTCATTCTCCCAGGGAAACTCTGCTTTCGCTTTTGTATCCCCGGCAATGGCGCCATTTTGTTATCACTCTTGGAAACTCTCCTAGGCTGTATCTCAGATATTCCTGTTAACTTAACCTTTTTGTAACTATTTTCTCAATAATGGGTGTGAGGTTGGATCAAGATGAATAACTATCTTAATGGATTGTCTCACAAGATTGTCTAAGATTATTCAACAGTGCAAGTCCTTCAAGAGCTATTATCATATAGGAGTGTATCAAATAGATGAGAAACTAATCAATTAACCAGAACATACATATATAAAACAATACATATGATGGGTCAAAAAACTAGTAAGGTTACTTATGATCCTTTGTTCACTAATCAAATGGTGAGATGACAGTCACCTATGGACTATGTAAATGCAGATAAAGAACATAGTTCAACTCATAAGCATAAAAATGAAAAGGAAAAGAAGATCTGACAATATCAATAAAAGAAACTCGTTGGTTGAATATATTATAGAAAGAGTCTTTTCACAATATACAATAACTGTAGTAATCAAATTCGAACCTTCAGCCTCAAGGACTAAATTTCCCCCCCTCTCTCAATCCTTCGAAAGCTATTGTCTAATCTTATTCAACAGTGCAAGGCCTTTAAGAGCTATTATCAGATAGGAGTGTATCAAATAGATGAGAAACTAATCAATTAACCAAGACATACATATATAAAACAATACATATGATGGGTCAAGAAACTAGTAAGGTTACTTATGATCCTTTGTTCACTAATCAAATGGTGAGATGACAGTCACCTATGGACTATGTAAACACAGATAAAGAACATAGTTCAACTCATGATCATAAAATTGAAAAGGAAAAGAAGATCTGACAATTTCAATGAAAGAAGCTCATTGGCTGAATATATTATATAAAGAGTCTTTTCACAATATACAATAAGTGTAGTACTCAAAGTCGAACCTTCAGCCTCAAGGACTGAATTTCCCCCCCTCTCTCAATCCTTCGAAATCTCTTGGCTTTATAGCCTTTACATCAAAGTTTCAATATCCTATAAAAATGGATCTAAAATAACTATAAATGAGCAAAATCAAATTAGATCTAATCAAGTAAGATATAATCTTATCATCATAATTTGAATTTGACAGTCTGCAGGTGAAGATCATGAAACTCAAGATCTTTGTTTGGCAGCTGGGCAATTTCTGTCAAGAATAGATGTCATTTGGCTACATTCTTTCGCCATATGTCTTCAAAGATTGAATAGGAAGCTGATCTGGCTTATGATAATTATTATCCTTCATTTAGAATTGTTCCCACGCATCCTGGAATCGAGAAAACACGATCTGGGCAAAAATAATAGTTTTTGCCCTGTTCTTTGTAGAAATTTTCTGGAAATATGTCACTTAAATATTCACCCATATATATCTAATCAAAAAATATTTTTAAAAACTGAGAGAAGTTTTTGTATATCGGTTTGTTTTGAGAAAAAAAACCTCTCTCAGTTCTTCGAGATTCATTTTCATTTTCCTGGGATAAACATTTCAAAAACATGTGTCAAACAGGGAAATCTCAGATCCGAAAATTAGGGATCAGAGATGGATTTGATTTTCCCAATATGTGATACATGTAGGAAAACTGAGAGGTTATTGTTCTCTGACATGTTAGGAACAAAAACCTCCTCCAGTTTCTCAAAATGATTCTCCAGACGCTCAGAATCATCATTTTAAAATGATGACTCAACCTAGTAAAAACACAAAATTTATGTGCTTTTGGTAGCTAAAATAGCCCCGAGTTTCGCGTTTTAGTTGCCGAAAGCTAGGATTTCGGTAGCTTAGAAGCCTTTTTGAAAAAGGAATTAGCTACCGAAACCTGAGTTTTGATTTTTTTGAAGGAAAGAACAAATCAAATGCTTTTCAAACTTTAATTACAAGCTGGAACTTATTAAAATGAGCCCTAAAAAGTTTAGTAGAGTTTTTTTCAATGACTCTCTATCTGCTCCTCAAATAATTTTGACCAAATTATTTGAGGAGATAACATCTGGTTCTTATTGGGGATGAAAGCCTCCCTGTGAGGTTTCAAGGACCACAAATCTGATGCCTTTCCTGGAAAAATAAAATCCGTAACTTCGTCTTCAACATTCCATTGGGCATGGAGTCAACCATTCACCTTTTTCTGAAAATATTTCATGACTTGTATAGATGATCTATGTATATCTTCAAGGCTGCCTTTATTCTCACACAGTAACTTCTACATCTGGTGTAAAATGGAGAAAAAAAATGCTCGGGCAGTGAGCTTATTTCCTACCCTACTCTACTCTAACCAGTTCTGCAATTGGTTAAGTGAACATTGATTTCCGTAGCAGCCATCCAAGAAATTTTAACACTGAAATAATCTCATCATTCACACTAATTAATAGCTGATGTTTGAGGTGTGACAAGAATGATAAGAAGCCATTTACAAAACCAAACTCACCAGCCAACATGTGCAAGCTAAAGAAGTCTGAAACTTTTAATTTCTCTGAAAAGTATGATTCTATGAAGGTTGCCACTGGATCTTTGAAACTGAGGTCAAACACTTGTTTCTCTTTAGGAAACAGTTGTATCTCTATGACTACTTCTTTGCTAGAATATTTATGACTTTATAATTCTTTTGTGATCACCTTCTGATCATCAAACACTATGACCTCCTCTTCAGAACAGTATTAAGAAAATGATGATAGAGCAGTGTTTGGATAACGAATATTTTGATCAACTATAAAAATGTAGTTGTCTACACAATCATGAGTTATCATAGACTCTTCCTGATTTGCAAACTGATCATAAAATTCACACTCATACCTGTCCATTGAAATCTCTGCAACCACTGAAGAATCTGATTTACAATTTGAAATAAATTCACCAGCTTATTGTTGTTCCAAAACTGCTTTATACTCATTATCTTCCTGCTCAAAATCTGAAGTATACTGACATTTTTCTTGCTAATGTACTTGCATATTTTCAAAACAATCTCAATCTCGAATCCACCTAGAAGCACGGATATTCTTCTCCACTCCTTCTGCATCCTCAAACAATTGTTTTAAGGAAGAAGACTTCTTTTCTAACAGGAGAAGGGAAATTTTTGAATGCAGACCCATAACATAATAAATCATGGCAGCTTTCTCCGTAGGCCGGATTTCCAAAGGCATACCATAGTAAATGTTGCAAAATCTTCGATTGAAAACAAACAAGGTTTCATTTTGTTGTTTCTTCAAGGCATAGAAATCAGCAAGGTATGAATCCGGTGATTTGTTTTCACCCCAATATTCCATAAAAACCTTTGAGAATTCGATCCAAGAGCCAATAGAGTCAGCTCTTAGATTCTTGAACCATATAGCAGCATCTCTGGTCAATGATTTTGAAAAATATCTCATGATCACATCTTCATGAACAATATGAAAATGATCAATAAAATCCAAAAAGGATTCCAAGTGACTTTCAACTGAAGCTTGACTCTCTCCGAAAAACCAAGGGAGATATTCATAACAGCCATCAGGATAAGGATGAAGAAGAAGGGGCAGCTTTAAAGGCTTGAACATATTCATCTGAATCTTAACTTGAAAGGATGTGGGTTGATCATGAGAGATGGTAAGTTGTTGACAAGGTTCGTAAATTATGGCAAGAGGAGCTAAGATTTGAAATGGTTTTGAAATAATTTCTATCTTTTCAAGGTCACATGGCTAATCATATTCTAAAGGAAATGAAATAAAGTGGTCATCTTTGTGAATAGGCTGAGGCACAAAGACTAAATCAACATCTACAATGCAAGAAGGCTGCAAATCTTTTTCTAAAGATGGATATACAAAAGAAGGATGATGATGATCCAAATATACAAAACAGAAAATGATTCTCTTTACATGCGAAGGGAAAAGCATGAAAGAGCTGATAAAAAAGAACAACAGTTCATGAAGAAGACTAATGAACTAATACCTGGATTTGGAATTTAGCTCCTTCATCTTTTGTCAATCGAATCCTCCCCAGTGGATTCTTGAACGTGGAGTCGCCAGGAAAATGATTATAGTCGATTCTAATGTCTGTCTCTTGTTTGCCATCAAGAAACAGATCTATGTCATTCTCCCAGGGAAACTCTGCTTTCGCTTTTGTATCCCCGACAATGGCGCCATTTTGTTATCACTCTTGGAAACTCTCCTAGGTTGTATCTCAGAGATTCCTGGTAACTTAACCTTTTTGTAACTATTTTCTCAATAATGGGTGTGAGGTTGGATCAAGATGAATAACTATCTTAATGGATTGTCTCACAAGATTGTCTAAGCTTATTCAACAGTGCAAGTCCTTCAAGAGCTATTATCAGATAGGAGTGTATCAAATAGATGAGAAACTAATCAATTAACCAGAACATACATATAGAAAACAATGCATATGATGGGTCAAAAAACTAGTAAGGTTACTTATGATCCTTTGTTCACTAATCAAATGGTGAGATGACAGTCACCTATGGACTATGTAAATGCAGATAAAGAACATAGTTCAACTCATAAGCATAAAACTGAAAAGGAAAATAAGATTTGACAATATCAATAAAAGAAACTCATTGGTTGAATATATTATAGAAAGAGTCTTTTCACAATATACAATAAGTGTAGTAATCAAATTCGAACCTTCAGCCTCAAGGACTAAATTTCCTCCCCTCTCTCAATCCTTCGAAAGCCTTTACATCAAAGTTTCAATATCCTATAAAAATGGATCTGAAATAACTATAACTGAGCAAAATCAAATTAGATCTAATCAATTAAGATATAATATTATCATCATAATTCGAATTTGACAGTCTGCAGGTGAAGATAATGAAACTCGAGATCTTTGTTTGGCAGCTGGGCAATTTCTGTCAAGAATAGAGATGTCGTTTGGCTTCATTCTTTCGCCATATGTCTTCAAATCTTGAATAGGAAGTTGATATGGCTTCTGATAATTATTATCCTTCATTTAAAATTGTTCCCACGCATCCTATAATTGAGAAAACGCGATCTGGGCAAAAATAATAGTTTTCTGCCCTGTTCTGTGCAGAAATTTTCTGTAAATATGTCTCTTAAAGATTCACCCATATATCTCTAATAAAAACATATCTTTTAAAACTGATAAGGGTTTTTGTATATATCTTTGTTGTGAGAGAAAACCTCTCTCATTTCTTCGAGATTCATTTTCATTTGTTCGGGATCCGCATTTCAAAAACATGTGTCAAACAGGGAAATCTCAGATCCGAAAATTAGGGATCAGATATGGATTTGATTCTCCCAATATGTGACACCTGTAGGAAAACTGAGAGATTTTATTGTTCTCTGACGTGTTAGGAACAAAAACCTCCTCCAGTTTCTCAAAATGATTCTCCAGTCGCTCAGAATCATCATTTTAAAATGATGACTCAACCCAGTAAAAACGCAGAATTTTTGTGCTTTCGTAGTTAAAATAGCCCTGAGTTTCGCATTTTAGTTATCGAAAGCTAGGATTTCGGTAGCTTAGAAGCCCTTTTGAAAAATACATTAGCTACCGAAACTTGAGTTTTGATTTTTTTGAAGGAAGGAACAAATCAAATGCTTTTCAAACTTTAATTACAAGCTGGAACTTATTAAAATGAGCCCTAAAAAATTTAGTAGAGTTTTTACTAATGACTCTCTATCTCCTCCTCAAATAATTTTGACCAATTTATTTGAGGAGATAACACTATGAAACGGTTAATTTAGGAACAAGGGATAATCCTCAAAATATTAATCTGGGAAAGGGATGTTCCGAGCAAGAAAGATCCACTTTTATAAAGTTATTTAAAGAATTTAAAGACGTTTTTTCTTGGACGTACGATGACTTGAAAACATTTGACCCTGACATCATACAACATGTTGTCCCTATGAAACCCCAGACTCAACCTTTTCAACAGAAATTGAGGAAGATGCACCCTAAATTGGAACCCACTGTTAAAAAAGAACTAAACAAATTACTAACTGCAAAGATAATTTTCCTGGTTAGGCACACACAATGGGTGTCTAATTTAGTCCCTATAAGGAAGAAAAGTGGTGAAATTCGACTCCCTGTTGATTTTTGGAACTTAAACTGAGCGTCTGATAAAGACAACTATCATGTTCCTCCAATGGAACAAATTCTACAGCAAGTGTATGGTTCTGAAAGACTATCTCTGCTAGATGGTTTTTTGGGATACAACCAGGTCCTTATGTCTCCTTCGTACCAGCTTAAAACCACCTTTCACACCCCATGGGGCACTTATGCCTACAGGAAAATTCCCTTTAGACGGATAAACATCGGTTCCAATTTCCAAAGAGCAATGGATATTTCTTTCTGTGGCATCATTAACCAGTCAGTAGTGGTCTATCTTGATGATGTCAATGTCTTCTCTAAAAACAAGAAAGATCACTTGTCTCACCTTAGGGTTGTCTTAGAACGATGTCGCAAGTTTGGCATATCTCTCAACCCTAAGAAATCAGTCTTTGCAATAGAGAAAGGAAAATTGCTTGGATTTATAGTGTCTAAGGATGGAATTATTATTGACCCCGAAAGAACCCAAGATATTGCTAAACTACCCCCTCCTTCTTCCAAAAAATCCATGGATTCCTTTTTGGGAAAGATTAATTTTGTTAGAAGGTTTGTCCCAAGCTTCTCAGAAATGGTTAGACCATTACAAAATTTAATTAAAAAGGATGTTTTTTATCATTGGGGATCACAAGAAAGTCAATCTTTTGATTCAATTAGAAAAGCAATAATAGAGGCCCCTTCTTTCATGAGTCCCAATTTTTCTCAGGATTTCACTCTTTACACCTTTGCTTTTGACCGATCCTATGTTGTTGTGCTTACATAGAAAAATGTTGAAAGAAATGAGATACCCATTGCCTTCACGAGCTCATATTTTAAAGGAGAAGAGCTTAATTACCTAGCAGTAGATCAACAGGCATATGTTGTTTTCAAAGTAGTGAAACACTTCTGGTCTTACCTATTGAAATCCAGAACCAAGGTTATTGTTCCTTACCCAGCCATAAGAAATCTGTTAGTACAAAAAGAACTAGGTGAGAAAAGGGAAAATTGGATGATGTCACTACAAGAATATGACCTTGAAATAGCCCATACATAAATTGTTAGAGGTCAAGGCCTGTGTAAACTAGTGGTTGATTCAGTTGAAGAACAAGAAATTCAAATAAACACCTCAACTGTGAATCAGCATAATGAAAAACAGATCAGTTGTGCGCAAGCTACTGCTAATTCTTGGTATGAGAACATTAAATTTTATTTAACGCATGGATCTGATCCTCGCAATCTTGATCCCCAAAACAGAAGAGCACATAGGATTAAATATGCATCTTTCCAGTTAATAAATGATGTATTATTTCGAAGGAACTTTGATGGTGTTTTTCTGCATTGTTTGGAAAAGGAAGACTGAGAAAAAGTGTTATATGAACTTCATGCAGGTGAAGTCAATGGTCACTTCGGCGGAGATACCACTGCCCACAAAGTGTTAAGAGCTAGGTACTATTGAACTACCTTGTTTAAATATGCCCATGTGTTGTCTCGCAAATGCATAATCTTCCAAAAGGTTGTAGGACGAGTGAAAAAGGTAGCATTCCCTTTACAGTTGGTTACTGTAGATACACCTTTTCAAAAATGGGGCCTAGACATCATAGAACCAATTAATATCTCTTCTTCATAGCAGCACAAGTATATACTTACAGTGACAGACTATTTTTCAAGATGGTCCAAAGTTGTACCTCTAAAAGTGGTAAACACAAATCAGGTAGTATCTTTCCTAAACTCTCATATAATCACTCAATTCAACATTCCCAAATGTCTGGATTTTTATAATGCCTCTTACTTATCGTCCCTTGATATGAACGTTTTTTCTCTGGAAAAGGGGATTAAACTGAAGTATTTTGCAAGCTACTACCCTCAAGGAAATGGCCTAGCAGAATAAACAAACAAAAATTTAATCAAGATGATTAAAAGGACAGTTTCAGAAAATCACAAAAACTGGCACAATGCAATGTATAATGCACTCTGGGCTAATAGGGTAACACCAAAATCTTTTGTTGGTAATTCCCCTTTCTTCCTCGTTTACAGAAGAGAATCCATTCTCCCCCTGCATGTCTTACTTCCTTCTCTGCAATTGTCGCAAAAATTTCAAGAAGAGGAGTGCCCTCGTATAGAAAATCGAATAAATGCCTTATTAAAACTAGAGGATGTGAGGACACAAGCAAAGAAGAAATTGGATCAGCACCAGAAAATTGTAAAAAGATGATTTGATTAAAATTCATCTTCAGATAGGAATTTTGATGTTGGAGATCTGGTTCTCAAGTGGGACAAAGCCCACGAGGGTAAGGGGGAACATACCAAGTTCCAAAACCTGTGGCTAGGACCATTTGTAATTTCTGAAAAAAAATGGGTCCCAGCTCTTTCTGTCTACATAATTTGGAGGGACAAGTAGACACTTTCCCAGTGAATGGCCAGGCCCTCAAGAGTTATTTCACCTGACGATTTATGTTCCACCCTTCTGTAAATATTTTGATGTTTTTCTTTTTGTTTTTTTTTTGGTTCTTTTCATTTTGCTTAATTACGATCTGCTTTCTAAAAAATATTTATGTCTGAGTCACCATTACGTTTGTGGAAGGGAATCATAACTTTTCATTCATTAGCACCAGTCAATAACTTCCCAAGCACTTGAGCAGTAAATGTTAAAACTCAGATCAGCAGAAGTAAGTTTTTGTTCCAATTAGTGTTTCTGGTTTCTCTTTGAAATTACAAGTAGATGCAATTATCATCAATAAACTTCTAACGATGTCCTTGTTTTAAGGAAAACAACTCAATTGTACCTTCTCGACCTCGAGATGGTTTCCGAACAGAAATCTAAGTGTCCAAAGTGTGATGAAGGTCATCAAAAAGGAGAATGATGTTTAAATGATCAAAAATTTTATTCCAAACTATGAGATTTTTAGTATCACCCTGCCCTCTTCAATATTATTAATTTCTACAAATTATAAACAAATTCTAGAGGGTTGAAAGCACTGTAATGTGTGGGAAGTGTATGTAAACCCGTTGAGGCGCTGAACAGGTTTGCTGGTAGCAGGTAAATGCATGCATGATACCAAGGCAACTTCGTCGGGGTACTGAAAAAGCCTGCTGGTAGCGAAGCAATGCCGGGTTTAAGAAGATTCTCAGGTGTGTCTTTCAATTTCATCAAGTGCAAGGATGTCCCGTATCATGAATGGATGACTCTTGTACAATATAGAGGTACTAGAGTGGGCCAAATGACATCCCTGTCGAGGCTATGGATGCCTGCTAGCAGCAGTGGCCCTGTCAATAGTATCAAAGTCAACTACATAAACATCGTTTCACTCGTAATATAAGTTAGATGTCAAATTAAATTTCTTAGACATAAATAAATCTGATGCTAAACTACGCTATTTCTGAGTTACGATCGGAATGCTTGACTTGTTAACTGTTTCTAAAAATTCATTTCATCTGACTTACCCTAACACGAATTTTCTAGTGATGCAGAGATAACTCCTTTGCCTAGTATGTCACCATTGTTGGTAGCCACCAATAATTTTCAATTCTTTTTACAATCAAAGTTCTCACAAAGAGATTATGTCTTTTTGTAGCTTCCATCACCTTTCATTTGTAAATATTTATGTTTCTGAGTTTCGAGGTGATGATTGGGTTAAGTTTATCTTATTGAGTTGTTTCGTTTACATTTTCGTTTGTTTTGATTTAAATTCATGACTGTAAGCATGAATTTAAATGTAAAACTTGGGCTTGGTTTCATATCTTTTACCTTAGAAATCTCGTTTTGAAGGCACCCATATATGGTTAAAATTCAAGTCTTATGAAATTATTGATTAATCCACTATCAAAATATTTTTATATTATGGGTATCGTGACTTCATTGGCTCTATAGTTTATTGTTGATTTAATTTGTTAAATGTTTGAATGCACAAAAACTTTGGTTAACAGTTGATATAGTTTTCATGAGTTTAATTGTCATAACATCATTCATATCAATTGATACAGGCATGTTGTACCTATGTTTTCAATTCACTTTGTTGGCCTGAATATTAATGAGACCATTCATTATGTGAATTGGGGTTTTGTACTATGGATGGTTTGGCATTCATCATGCATAATGGCTCATAGTTTTACGAGCCCTCTGGTTTTCATTTTTCCTTACACTTCTTTCCAAGTAATGATAGTCCCCGATCTTTGAAATTTTCGTACCATTACAATTCTCTTAGACCTCTCTTTGTTACTCGTTCGTTGGAAACCTAAACCTATCCCTTGTGATATATGTTGTATCCTTTTCACTGTGTCAATGGAACCCATGGTTCATATCAAGTCGAATGGTTTCCAAACTCTTTTATACTGTGATGATGCCATAGACGACCTAAAGGCTCATGGGTGGGATGTGTTCCTCCAGAAGTTTGAAGGCTACAATCTCCATGTTGCACAAGATTTTTCACACATTTTCGACGGTTTTAGGGCCAAGGTCGTGGATGTACAGTTAGAAATAATAGAGGATTTCATAAGCAGGGATTGAATGATGTATTACATGAATGCTTTGTATTAAGTTTATTTTATTATAAGTGTTCATCATTATAAGATCACAAGATCTGTATATTTATTTGTTTGTTGTTATATTTTTGTTCCAAAACACCTTTGAGTTTGTTCTGGGAATACTAGCACCATTCTATTACAGGTTTTCATCATAGAAAGGACAGCTCGGAGCTTGAATTGCACAGGGACATAGACTCAGTTTATTTGATTAATTACAGGTGAGTTTATTCATGTTTTTGTTCTTTGGTTAGTTTATTCATCAATGAAATAAGAATAGCTTCAATTAGCTTTGACTGTTAATCTATTCTTATTTCAAATCATGTTTAATTAGTATTCTTTAGTTCTTTAGATTTTAAATATTAAACAGAAAACATAAAATATATGTTCTTTCTTTATCTACTTCATAAACACTTTCAAAAACATCTATTTCGCAAGATATCTAGTAAATCTTGCAAGATTGTATATACATTGTTCATAAAAATATCCACATATCCATACTTCTATTTTGACATTCATAAATTATTAAATTGATATCTTTGGTATCATAACCCATAGATTAGTTTCATTTCTTTTATTATTTTTAGGACTTTAGTTGGCCAACAGAGCCATTAAACCCGTCAGTTCATTTCATTCCAAACGGCTTGGGTTATTTATACAACCCAGGTCCAGATTCGACCTTCGATCTTACGGTGTGTCATGTACACTCGTCAACAGAAGTACAATCCAAAACCTCCATGACTCTCCAAGGTACTTGAACCGATCTCGACCGATGACATGTGGAAGTTCATGTAGTGCTCGGACATATTTGTCTCTTTTGCTTTATTGGGAAGGTTAGACTTTGAAATTGCAGCCTACTAAGTTAAATAATCATAAATAATGGATGTTGACATGACTTATGGCTGAAATGAAAATATTTGAATCCAGGTGATGTCATCAAGCAATCATTTAAACATGTGTGTAATTCCTTTTGTCCCCCTCTCACAAAACTAAGTTCATCTCATTCATTTGATCTAGAATTATTTAATCCCTTTAAGATAAGCTATCAAATCCTTAACAAAATAATGCTAAATATTTATAACTTATACTAAAATTTGAAATTACAAGTAGGAATGAATGAGGAATAAAACAATGTAGAACAAAGTGGGTGTTAATAGAAGGTATGGAATATGAACAGAGGGCTTACATCCATGAAGATGAGATCAGAGGGATGTATGTCAGTATGAGTAATGAAGGTACAAATTCAAATGGACATGGAGAAGGAAAGAAAGAAAGCATGAACTTGGTAGAGACCATAAAAGTATGGAAAATAATGTCCAGAGTTATAAAGATGATAATGAGAGGATTATGAAATATAAGGAGCAGCAAGAAGGATTCAACATCAAGTTAATGCAGATATTGGACAAAATAGAGAAGAATGTGGATAAGGAGGCTAAGTCAATAAGATCGGGGAGTTATAGATCTCATGATGAGAAGAGAAGAAAAATAAATGTAGGAAGGAATCACCAATACTCCCCAAGGTATTCAACTAGGAGAGAACACAGTAGTTCAAGTCCACCCCCTGTCAGGAAGCATAAGAAGAGGTCTTGGGTGAATGAGCTACAGGGAGAAATGAACAAAATCAAGCCTCCTACATTTTATGGTGTGCACAAAAAGGATGAGGATGCAAAGACATGACTTCTAGGCATGAGGAAGTATTTTCAATTGCATAATTACTCTTCATAGGAAGAAGGTAGAATTTCCATATACCAACTCAAAGGAAAAGCATCAATGTGGTGGGACTAGTCTGTGTAAGTGCAACACATTGATGAGAAAAAGGTTACTTGGAGAGAATTCAAAAGGTATTTTCAAAAGAAGTACTTAAACAAGAGATACTATGATAAGAAAATGAAGGAGTTATTTGAACTCAATCTTGGGAGTATGACCATAGATAAGTATGAAATGAGGTTTTTAGAACTACTTAAATAGGTTTCTTTCATCAAGGATGAACAAGTTAATATTCATAGGTATTTGAGTGGGCTGTCATATTTTTTCAGTAATAAGATACAGTATGATGGTCCCAAGACACTAGATGAAAATATAAGGAGGGATAAATTCTTTTATTATCATCATAAAGGAAGCCCTTCCAAAAATCTTGGGAAGACAAGAAGAAAAGAAAGATGGAACAGAGGAAGAAGGGGACTAAGCCACCATTCTTTAGAAATAATTCTCAAGGACAAACAGTTCCTAAGGAACCAAGAATGACACAGACAATGGGGAAAAGACCAAGGCAGCCACCTATTCATGTTAGGTTTGTGGGGGAGATCATATGTATCAATATTTCCCTCACAGAGGTGAAAAAGTGAGGATTTTTCATAATGTACAACAAGTTGAAACAGTGGAGGACATGGGAATAAATGTATGTAAGATCTATGCAACCATGGATAACAAGAAAGTTGATTTTCAGTCACATATGATTGAAGTGGAAGGTAGGATCAACAACCAACCCATTATTATTTTAGTTGATCCAAGAGCTAATCGTAGTCATCTAGATCCTAATATGGTGGAAATGTTTTAATCTCCAAGAAGCAAGCTTGGAAAACCTTGGTTAGTGAAGCTATCTACAAGCGCTAAAATAAATATTAATGATATAGTTAAGGCATGCCAAATGGACATGAATGGACTGAGCAGTGAGCACAAGGGAAAATTTGAATATCATAACTTTGGGATCATATGATTGCCTAATCGGTATGGATTGGTTGGACCAACATCATGTTGTCATAGATTGTTATAATAAGGAATTTTCTTGCTTGGATGAGGAAGGGAACTTAAGGACGGTTCAGGGAATTCTCAGGGAAGAAACCATCAGAGAAGTTCCATCCTTGCAGCTAAAGAAAAGTTTTAGGAAAGGGTGTCAAATATTTGCAGCACATATGGAAGAGACACCTAAAGATAAGGTGCCAATTATTGAATATTATGTAGTCCTAAAATAGTTTGAAGATGTATTTAAAGAAATATTGGGATTTCCACCCAAGAGAGATATTGATTTATCCATCAATCTGATGCCTAGAGCATCCCTATTATCCAAGACTCCTTACAATATGAGTACACTAGAACTGAAGGAATTGCAAATGAAAATTGAAGAGATTCTAAAGAAGGGGTATATACACCCGAGTGTGTCACCTTGGGGTTTCCCAATATTATTTGTGAATAAAAAGGATGGAATGTTGAAACTTTGCATTGACTTCAAGCAGATGAACAAGGTAATTGTGAAGGACAAGTATCCTTTGCCAAGGATATATGACCTCTTTGATCAGCTGAAAGATGCTAAGATATTCTCCAAGATTGATCTTAGGTCAAGCTATCATCATGTAAGAATTAAATAATAATACATCAACAAGACTACCTTCAGAACAAGGTATGGTCATTATGAGTTCACAGTGGTGCCATTTGGATTATCAAATGCACTATTTGTCTTCATGTGTTTAATGAATGGTATTTTCAGGGATTACTTAGATAATTTTTTCATTGTCTTCCTGGATGAAATTCTTATATATTCTAAGTCTGAGGAAGAGAATGAGAAACACTTGAGGATGGTATTACAGGTATTGAGCGAGCATCAGTTGTATGCCAAATTAAACAAGTGCTCATTATACCATAAGAAAATTCATTATTTTGGGCATATCATTTCAGAGGAAGGGATAGCAGTGTATCCAAAAAAGATAAGGGCCATTGAAGGGTGGAAAACACCAAGGAATGTCTATGAGGTGATATCATTCATGGGGACTTGTAGGTTACTATAGGATATTTATTGAGGTATTATCAAAGATTGCACACCCAATCACTTCCTTGCAAAAGAAGGATGTGAAGTTTGAGTGGACATTAGATTGTGAAAGGAGTTTCCAACATTTGAAGAATTTATTAACAAGTTCTTCAATATTAAGGATTTATGCTCCAAATAAATACTTCATTGTATGCACTGATACATGTAAAGAAGGAATTGGTGGAGTTCTTAGTCAGAATGGGCATGTGGTATGTTATTAATTAAGGAAATTAAAGGAGCATGAAAGGCACTATGCTACTCATGATTTGGAATTGGCAGTCATAGTGCATTCCTTGATATGTGGAGGCACTACCTCATGGGAAAAATATTTTAGTTGAGGACAGACCATAGTGGTCTAAAATAATTATTTGGACAACTAACTCTAAATGCCAAGAAAAGCAAGTGGTTGGAATTCCTCATTGAGTATGACTTTGATATAAAGCATATCAAGAGTAAAGAGAACAAAGTGGTTGATGCACTCAATAGGAGATTGCATGATATGAATGTTACAACCATTAGCATGTATAGATCATATTTGAAATATAGAATTTTAGAGGCTGCAAAATCATATCTACAATACATGGAAATAAAGACAAAATTACAACAAAGTATTTTGCAGCAAAAAATTGAGAATTTTGAGTTAGAAGAGGATGAAATTATTATGTACAGAGGCAGAATTTATGTGCCAAATTCTTCGGAGTTGAAAAACATGATATTAAAATAAATGCATAACATTCCTTATGTTGGGCACCCAAGTTACCAAAAAACTATTGCAGTTGTCAAGAGCCAATATTATTGGCCAAACATGAAGAAAGAAGTTGTTGATTTTATTGTTAAGTGTTTGGAGTGTCAAAAGGTCAAGGTTGAGCATAGACACCCCGTTGGTTTGCTACAACCATTTCCGATTCCTAAGTGGAAATGGGAAATTCTAACAATGGATTTCATCACCAAATTGTCCAAAACAAACAAGCAACATGATTCTATCATGGTAATCATAGATAATCTTACTAAAGCTTCCCATTTTATTCCTATGAAGCTCACTCACAAGGTAGCCAACATTCTTGATATTGATATGAGAGAAATTGTTAGGTTGCATGATGTTCCTAAGACAAGTGTATCTGACAGAGATCCCAAATTTACATCAATTTTTTGGAATGAATTTGGAACAAATATAAATTTTAGCACAACTTATCATCCATAATCAAATGGGGAAAATAAAGGGTGAATCAAGTGATAGAATACATGCTAATGATGTATGTGATGGATAATCCATCCAAATGGGAGGAGTATTTTCACTTGGTGGAGTTTACTTATAAAAATGGGTATCAATCATCTCTAAATATGATCCCATTCGAGGCACTTTATGGCAGAAGGTGTAACACACCAAAGAGCTGGGACAACCCAATCAATAGAGAAGTAGTTGGACTAGAATTACTCAAGGAAATGGAAGAGCGGATTTTGAAAACAAAAAAGAATTTAAAGGCTTCCCAGGACAGGCAGAAATTTTTTGTTGATAAGGGAAGAACTCACATAGAGTTAAAAGTGGGTGACCATGTGTTCTTAAAATTAAATTCCAAGAGAAGTTCCATGAAGTTGGGAAATTTTTCAAACCTGGAAGCTCGTTATTATGGGTCGTTTGAAATCCTGGAAAGGATTGGTCGTATAGCATACATTTTTTCCTTACCTGCATCAATGTGTATACATAATTTGTTCCATGTATCATTGCTTAAAAAGTATGTACCTGATGCAAATCATTTCATTGATTGTAATGTGATTCAGGTGGAGCAAGAAGGTGACTTTCAAGTGAAACCAATTTTCATATTGGACCGAAAGATCAAGCAACTTTGGAATCGATCCATAGGGCTAGTAAAGGTCCAATGGACCTCGTACGGTCCTAAGGATGCAACTTGGGAGCATGAATATGCTATGTGGGCAGAGTATATGCATCTGTTTGAGGACTTTTGAAGTTTTGATTGTATATGTGTATATATTGCACTGAGTACAGTGCATTAATAGGGGGGTTGGGAATGTAATACCCATAGGATACAAACCCTGTTGTAAATATAAATGTAATTGTACATATAGGTTGGTGAGCCAATACACTTTGGGGCCAGAGTATCTTTTTATGTATGTATTTGAGGCCATAGTTCATGTATGGTATTTGGGTTGGTGAGCCAGAAGTTGAAAGGATAGTAAGCCTATTTTTGTAAAATGTAATCACACTTAGTTTTTAATGAAAACACATCATTGCAGAAAACCAACCATGTAAAAGAGTATGGGGGGATAAACTCCACCAAAATGGGAAAGGGGGGGACAAAAGTTTAGGGAAAAGGGGCTAAGCTAAGGGGCTTAAGCCCAAAGGAATATTTTATTAATATTCCTAAAGTGTATAAAGTATAAAGTATGGATATTTTAATATATCCTAAGTCCCTATGTTGAGGAACCTATTTCCATGTGGACCCAATCTAGCTCCTTACATGAAAAGTGTCAAGTTGGGAACATGAAAATATATTGGAGGGATTTAGTTCATTTGACCATATTTCCATTATGATTCTCACCTCACCACCTTCATACTACTCTCATATGTACCTTCATGCTACTAGTACCATACCTGTACCTATACCATGGGAGATTTGGATCTGGATTGAAGAGGTGGGTTGTCAGGCCCATTGTACATTGAAGAAGCAGTTTGTGAGGCCTGTAAGAATTCTCTCCAGGTGAGACAATTGTTGGGAATTGATTTCTCGAGGTGCTAAAATCAATCTATGGGGTTCTAATACTTCTTTTATGACTTGTTATTGAAGCCCCGGAAGGGAAGTGGGGTAGCTAAAGGACTGTTGAGCAAAGAAGGGGCACACTTCCTAGGGTGCAATAGGCATGTGGGGAAAGAGGAACTAAAACATTTGTGTGTTGAAAATAAATATAAGTAAAACAATGTATATAATCAAGAGTGTTGAAGGCCACTACATATTTTCTAAATCTATGAGCAAATTAATTGCAAAACATGTGTTTTCTACTTATAAACCCTTTTATACTTCAGAAATTGTTTAACTTGGTTTTTCAATTGACATGCAACGGATCTCCCTAAATAACACAACTTGTGTTTATCTCTCATATGTTTAATACTCAAACCAAGCATCATGAAAAATGAAAATTATCCATGTTGATTATTTTGATCATCATCAAGTGTTCTATTTGACACAAGTTAAACCAAAAATTGGTAAAAAGTATTCTTTCATAAATAAATTTTGATATGAACCTGTGTATCCACCATTGATGTGTGAATTCTTTTGTTAGAAACAACATATTTTCTATCATCAAATATTTAGGAGCTAGTGTCCACAAAATTTGAAGGTGTGTGATTTTAGATATCCATCTTTCAATAGATTTTGAATAGTGATCCATTGAAAACATGCTAGAAGTTGATATCTTTTTTCGATACCTCTTTCTTGACGACAATGGAACATGAAATTTATCCAATTTGCAAATTTGCAAATTGTTTCATTCATAAATTTCACTCTCTCACTGACTGTAAAGAATTACATTGATTGTGAGTGTGGTGAAAGAAAATAAAGACTATGTCCTTGATGTTGAATTCAATATTTAAAATATTGTAGTGCAGCTAGGGATAAAAAACATATTAACACTAAATTTTTAATATTAAAAAAAAAACATTCTTAAGTTCCACAAAATAGGCTCATGAATATTATCTGAGGCGCTGAGTAGATATTTAAGTCTTGTTCATAGGAAGTGAAGAAAGGGATTTGGCATGCATTGGTCCCAATGATGGATCTTTTGCTTGGCTTCCCGTAGAATCATTAATCACCCTTCTTAGCTCAACTTGGTGTGTAAATGCATGATATCCCATTGACAGTGTATCTAAGTGTATCTAAAAATAAGACCTATGAGAGAGTAAAATGTTCTTCAAGTGATGAGGCACCACCCCTACGAAAATGTGTTCATTCCATTAAATTTTGGCTCTCTAATTTTTCAAAAAAGCTACTTGACCTTTCCAAGTTCGACGCACTTAAAAGGATACTTTTCTTCCCATTTGAATAGCCAATCAAATTTGATCCATATGGTTTAATGGAGGATATATCAAACCTTGAATTACCTATTGTTGTTCTAAGTTATTTGCAAATAAAAATCATTAATCTAAACCATCAAAAATATAGAGATCCAACATTAATTAACTAGTTGCCACATCATTTTCTAGTGATCATTCTATCAAGTGTCCATCTCAATAGAGAACTTCCTTAAATCTTGTCCACATTATCTCAATTGTTTTTCATCTACACATGGCATTACACAGAACTTGTAACTAAAATAGAATAAAGAAGAAAAATGTGGTCCGAACCAGTATCTCCCAAAGAGAAAATACAAGAAGCCAACAATTAAAATCTCCCATCAGAGTCACATCATCAATAACTGTAGGAAACGCAGAAGAGTAAAATTTCAAATATTAAAAAAAAATCAAGATTCATTTTATAGAAAAGGTAGTGGTGTAGTGATTCATCAATTCTTTGTGTTTTTGTGCCCATTATGTAACAATGCATTGAATATGGATACTAACACAAACATACTTCTAGATTTCTAAGCTCAATGATTCATATCTTTAACCTACACAAATACCCAACATATCAAATATCTGAATTCAAGATGTGCATCCATGAGGTGGGTTTGTGCTAATACTATAGCCATACAAAGTGTGTTTCCTAAGGCCTATAATGTGGAAACTTTGGTGTGACCCCTCTAGAAAATACTAGGGATCACTTATATTATTTTGACTAGGAATTGGGACCACATCAGTAAGGTGTAAAGAAATAGGATATACATGACATTATTACAGGGTGAGTGCACTAAGTTGGTGGACGATAAAGTGGCAACAGAGTGAGCATAAATGTGAACTCATGGGAATGCATGTGCATAAATAAGAATGGCATGCGTTCTTAATCCTACAACCTTAGTACTCACCAAACCGCCACATAGACTCGAAAACCTGTATTATTTAGGAATGTGCACACGTTCCTGAGAAACATGTGTTCAAGAATGCACACATGTTTCTCAAAAAAATTGAAATGAAAATAATTCATGTGCTTTAGGAATGCTCAC
>ML800200.1:198251-224027 GCA_009831015.1 Picea engelmannii | reverse complement strand
GTAGGGGATTGGGTATTTTTAAGACTACAACCATACAAACAGATGTCCCTCAAGCAAGCCAAGAAGGATAATAAGTTATCACCAAAGTACTATGGCCCTTATAAGGTGTTGCAAAAGATTGGTACTATGGCATACAAATTGGAACTGCCTACATCTTCACGAGTACACCCAGTTTTCCATGTTTCATGCTTAAACAGGGTTATAGGTGACAAGATCCCAATTCAAACTATATTTCCAGAACTTGACGAGGAAGGAAAAATCATATTGGAGCCTGAAGCCATCACTGACACAAGAATTCACCAGCTGAGGAATAGATCCATTTCTGAGTATCTCATTAAATGGAGGAAACTATCGGCTGAAGATTCCACTTGGGAAGATGAGTCTTTTATACAGAAGCATCCAGATTTACTCAAGCGTTGCAGACAACACTTGTCTCAAGGAGAGGGGCATGTTAAGCCCTAATATTGGCTCATTACCCCTTAATTGGGGCATATTATATTAGTAATGTTATTTTATTTATGTCAGCTTTAGGCCATTAGTTGTAATTATACCTCCTAGTCTCCTATATATACCAAGGAGACATTTTCATTTTGAATCATCTTGTACTTGAACATTTAAGTGGGGTAAAAGGGGGTTTCCCCCTCGAAGAGGCTTATTATCTGAAATTATCTCTTTTTCAAGGCATTGAGTACTTTTTCTGAGGTTTTTCTATGTTATATTGATATTTGGTTCTTAACAACTATCCATCCACTTCTGTTATCCTTCACTATTTTTTGTCATTTTTTGGCCAATATATAGGATCAAGACTTTTCCATATACATCAATTATCATCACTTACTTTGTATACATATGTTATCATTATCAATAAATAAATAAATAACCAAATATATTGTAATATAAACCAAAGACCATCATCATTAGTATAGTCGAGACTCAGAGCTCGGCCCCTCGGAAAACAAAACACTAGTACTTCCCCATTAGGAAAAAATATTCCTTTCTTTGATGGTTGATTAGCCTCATCATTGAATTCTTTGTAAATATGACTAACAGAACAATGCTTGAAAGATGCAATAATCTCTTTTAGATGAAGTGCTACAGCCTACGTTACCACATTGTTGACCAAGTGTTTTCCCGGTATTTTGGCCATGCCACCAACAAACAATCCCCAAGGACTTGTACATCCCTTAGTCTAAAATAAAAGGCCAATTTTAGTAAGAAATTCAAATCCAGCATCTCTGCTAAATTATTTGAAACTTTTCCATTGTTGATCTGGATTATGTTGAGAACAAAATGAGATACGAACAAAACTAATCTCTGCTAGATTATTTAAACTATTTCTACAGTTGATTCAGATTATCTTGAGAAAGAAACAATATACAAACAAAAATATAGTAGAGAACACCTAAATACAATGAAATCCAACTTCTATTAATGAACAAAAGAACAGAATAATGTAGAACACAAACTGGCTAGAATGATGGTATCTTATCTCTTAAGATAAAAATATGTCGACTACTCTCATTATCAATAAGCATTACATCACACTCCATTGCATACTCAAAGGACCTTCTTCACCTTGATTATATATAATAGTCCCATGATGCATGTAGGATAAATTGGTCTAAGTTTACAAAATTCCATAGGCATGTAAAACACTAGGACTTCCTAGGAGGTCACCCATCCCAGTACTACTCTAGCACTCAATCACGCTTAACTATGAATTTATGGTGGGATACAGTGCATTAACGATGTAGGCATGTACATTAGACCACTAGAAAATCATTACATGATGTTATTAATTAACAAATGGAGATGGAGCTACATTTCATTCTGCATCAAAAGGGTGAATATAATGGTTTATCAAAACCACGGGATCGAAAAATGTTGATTCAGTGGAAAAGGTGGATGGCCACCAAGATCCACTTGGATCAGTCCTCTCGCCTTAGGAGGAAATGGTCCCCATTATTTGAAGTTCCCTCAAGAGATGGGGAAACTTATTTTGAATTTGAACCTTGGTGAGTTTCTTTCCTTGTTGAAGTAGATGTCCTACTTGTACTTGGCATTATCCTATTGAAGGATGTCATGAACTTGTTGTTGGAGCTTCAATAAATCTAGTTGCATTATATGACTTGGTCGTAGGAGGAATATGTCGGTGACGATGCAACAGGAAGATATATATCAATGGCAGCTAATGCCTAGAACCCCAAGCACACCTAAAAAGGGTCACGGCCAATAGATATGTGTTGAACATATGGAAGACTATCATTCTCTAGAAGGGAGTGCCTATAGATTGTACCATTGGGTAAGGGAGAACCAGGCACCAATTCAACGGAATTCTTGACTTAACAGTGTAGAGGAACCCCCATAGGTTAAAAAAAATATTTGTACTCCTCTAAGATATTGTTGACCTGCTTATGTTGTACAGAAAGGTCTTGGGTCAAGCCTATGGTGGTCGTAGTGACATTTTGTTCACCTTTTTACCGGATTGTGAAGAGGGAAAAAATTGTGGTATGAAAGATCACTTTGCAACATTGTTTTGTTGAAATCAATGAAATGGAAGTAGTCATAACTACCTCTAGTATCATGTACAGATAATCCCCACAAGTAAAAGTGACACTATGAGTTCGAGACCCATAAACAGAGTGATGTTTCCACATATATGGTTGTCATAAAAGAACAGCATAGACTTCAAGTGGATAAAAATCACACAATACCTCATCTTTGAAGGGATTGATGTCATAGGACAGGAGACATTGTTGACTGAGGTGAAGGTCTCATATCTATATCAACAAAGCAATGGCGTATGGTTGGGGGTGTGGTATCATCAGAAAATTCAATCACTTCATGACCTCATCCATGATCAGGTTCCTTTGGCTCCCGCAGTAAACAACGAAATATATCAAGGTCCCCTTCACCCACATATGTTAATGGAAGAGGCTCTACCCCTCCTCAAGCTCCTCTGAATCGTTTGTTTTTATCTTTGTGGTTTTGATGGTAGCACTAATTTATGCATCGATGATCTTATTTCCATGTTCTGAATCAAAGTCTAAGTTCAGTCGATTCCTTTTCTTTAAGCTTGGCCAACAATGATTGTTTTGAGTGGAATTCATCAATGTTGTGTCAGGGGATGTTTTGGAACTCACACCACTTTCCAGTGTATGTCTTCATCTTCCTGTTACCATTCTTTGTCTACAGCTTGGAATGGATGTCTTTAGGTTGTCCTTCCTTGCTTTGTCCCTTGTTTTGTGAATTAGGGCCATATTTTCCATTCTTCTATTGTTGTGGATTTGTAGACTCTAACTCTTGCTTATTTCACTTCTCAAATTTTTCCTCAATTTTGATATCTTATCGATCAGCATCTCCCAGTGAGGATATGACCAATAAATACATTTGTTTTTGGATGTATCTGTGTAGGCCATAGCGGTACTTTAGAACCAAGTGTCTCTCGGAATATTGAATACCCATATTTAAGTGTAAGGTATGGAAGATGTCGGTATACCCTGGCACTATCTGGTCTCTCTCCTGACACATATTCATCCATCTCATATACTATTCATCAAAGTTTCTGGTAGGGTATAAATCCTCCATGAGGAAATCCACAAAGGCCACCCAGGTGGGTCCTCTCCCGAATCGCATATATTTATCCAGGGTGTTCCTCTCCCAGTAACATTCCCGCCAATATTTGACATGGGGAATGGTTTTAAGGAGCGTGTTGTAGCCAAAAAATCCCCCCATTTCTCTTATTTGGTGAGTTTCAAAACAAATGGTGCCCCTACTATTCCTTATATTCAAAATACTAACCTTACCTACAATTGGATGTCACCTATTCTTATTTGGAATAATTGTGTAAAAGGGAAATTATTTAGAAACTCCATCGTTGAACCGGTTACATGCCATCTATCCAAATACAGTAACCATTGTCCTCTTAATATTATATCCTTTAAAGGACTTGGTTGAATACTATTCTAGTACCCCAACAATAGGTAAAGAAATATGTTTGGTGACTAACCGATGGGAACTAATTTTTGAAAAATAATTTTCAGTCTTATTTGTTGAATTGAACATAGATGGGAATTTTTTATATATAATGATGTGCTCACATTAATGATGCACTCACATTTTCCTCTCACTGTGTAGAGATGAGAAGACATCTTTCTTCTATATTTATATGACGCATTAAGGAAGCAGACATCCCTAACATAACAACAATATTTCTAGTATGGGAGTGTAATTATTCGAAGCAACAGTACACAAGTTCTCACATAGACTTAGAAGGACCATTAACAGGGACAATGTTTTGAAATATTTCTATTGGCTCGCGCCCGCGGGAATGTAGGAATTTTCTAAAAATCCATATTATCCATGTATATATATCATTGTAGCGTCGCATGTCCGTGAACACACCTTGACAATGTACTCACGCGCACCCCTACAAAAATCCCAAAGGATCCTAGGTTGAAAAATTCCAAATACCTGTGAGTCTGCATGTTGCATAACCTTCCCTATGAGGCCTACCAGTGAGGGCCCCACCCTTCATGGTACAAAAGTTCAAGCATGTTTACTACAAATGAATCCATGCCCTGATACTTATTTCACCTTTGCATCATGAACCAATGACCCTAAGGCACCATGAAATCTATTCAAAGATCACAACGTTAGTGAAAACTAGTGAGATTAATTTTTCAAGGTACATGTCATGAACCTACACATTGCTTGTCCATTCGGGAGAATATTTATGGGAAATCACTCACGGGATTTTTTGGCCTAGAAACATTGACACCTAAAATCATGTAACATTGAACCCCTATAGCCTGCGAACCTACTAAATGAACTCCATGTGCATAACCTATAAACATGTAATCTATCAACCTACTCTCATCCTTGCAAATCCATTCATGTGGATACATTCTTCCAACCTACACACAGATTACATATGATGAGACTTCTCCCATATGCACATCACCCTATTTGGCCTTTCACACACACAAGATCCTTGCGAAATAGATGAAGTACAATGAAGTACAAATAATTTCATATAAACATAGGATATATTTAGGTTGAAATTAGTTATTTTTATACGATGGCTAATAATTGTTTTGGATTTTCATGTACTGTAATACTAATGGAACAAGCACCCAGGAAAGCATACACAAATTGGCATTCTTGAGATTTAAACAAATGATGGACATAGCCCTCCTCACATGAAGCATACAAGCTTGGAGTACTATATGACTTGGGACAAACGACAAGACAGAGGATAAATGCAAATCAACAACTCATGCAAGATCATATGGATTTCAGGTGATTATTGATTACCATGTCTATTCTAAGTAGGAAGAGTCAAGTAAGACAACATTAACGTCATGCTTGCCTCGACATCATACCTCAACAAAGATCAACCAAGAAGTTATAAGAGAAATAAGAAGAAATGGAAAACACCATTGTTTATCAAAGGTATGGGTAGAGAGAGAGTTATCTTAGCAGAAAAAATAGGGACAATATATTCCTTCATCGAGATATTTCCACCCGAAGGAATTTTCAAGACTCAAGAGAGCCTCACCAAAAAGGAAATTCATTTTTTTTCACAAGCAGTAGAGTATGTGTCACAATAGAAAGGAGGATTCAGATCAAGAGATGGTAGTAATACAAAATTTGAGCTAATTTCCATCCAAATCAAAACAAATATCCGAGTTGGAACCTTTCTTCAAGAAAGAGACGAGCATTCAAAGTTCAACAACTATTCATGCTTCCAAAAGGGTAATGTTAGGAAGAAGGCTTTCATTTTCTTCTTATTCAAATGGTTCCCCTGAACCCTCATTATTGATTCGTGGTCAATGAATAGGGTCACCTGTAGTTAGCCATCATCTGGACCAAATTTTCAGAGGGAAATCCCTTCACCTCCAAAGATTTAGAGTTTCTCACCATCTTGAGGAGCTCCATAATAGGAAGGAATATTATGTAATAATTCATTCTAGATCAAGAATATCCAAATGTAATAGGAATCGAAAGAGTATGGAAGTTGTAACCAAACAGTCATGTAATTCAAAAGTCCAACAATATTCCCTCAAGTATATAGGAACACAATGTAATAGTAGCGGAAGGGTGGGGTTGAAAGACAAAATTGGGTGTTGTATAATTATTTATCAAACTCAAAGACAGATATGAAATCTCTCTTCTTGTTGGTGTATTCCTGAAAATAAATTATTTCTTGAAAGGAGGATAATAGCAAGCACTTTCATGGTTCATTTATTCAATAGTGAACTTTTATTGATTGTTTTCTACATATGTTCAATTTTTCATTCTTGTCAATTGTCATTTGTAGGAAATAATTGTAAATGAATTATGAATTCAATTATAGGAGCATGCTTATGAACATTTATATGCTAATAAGTATGTACTGCGATTTGATTCTGTAAGATTGGAACTATTTTTGTTTTTGCAAATTGGATTATAGACCTGTAGTTGGTCCTAATATTGTTAGAGAGGAATGCAATTGCTCTTAGAAATAGAATTGCATTTACATAGTAGAATAGGTATGCATTTAGACTTTTAGTCTAGATTTTATGGAAAGTCTCTCTATGTGGAGCAATTCATTCAATTCGCGATAGTCAGTCCCATATACTAGTGGATTTTTCTATTCAAACAAGAGTGGGTCTAATTTGGGACCTATCATCAAGAAATTCTCCCTCATGTTGGCACCGGTAAATTTTCCCACATAAAAAAATGGCGCTAGAAGGAGGGCCAGAAGACAAGATGAGCCCTTGGATTCTATTGTGTTAGTTTTTCTCAATTAGTATCCAAGGATCCTTCTCAATTCCCTTTATGGAGATGAATTTCTAGTCCTGCACCTCCAAGCACTCCTAGAAATCGAATATATCTCTTATCACGAGTCAAATTCAATGGTGAGGGACAAACATCCATATCTGAGCACATTGTGGAGTTTTGTTTGAACTTTTATTCTCACAATATTTGTCACAAAGAAACCATATGCATATTTTTTACCTTTACTTTCAAAGGGTGGTGTCAAACCTTGTCATCTACTTCCATCCATACATGGGAATAATTTACACATGACTTTCTGGGTGATTTTGCTAATTATATTTATGATGAGTTGTGTCAAGAGTTACTCGACCTGATAAAGGAGCCATAAGAATCCGTGGATGTTTTCTTTCTAAGATTTAAACATATTATATTTAAGTTGTGTCTTGAATACATCCCTCGCGTCAATGACTTACTCCCAGAATTGTTGGCCCTTTCTAATGAACAAAACCATCCAGTAGGGGTTGAACCTAGCATCACCACCCAAATTGGTAATGAGGATACTCTTACCTGGATCAACCAACACACCGTTAGACCTTCCTTTACCTTGGGTCACCTTGATTTCTCAAATTGCATCTTCCCAGAGGAATCCTACACATCCTCTCACCCCTCCATACCTCTATTTATTCCATATAATGAAGATGAAATTCACACCAAATATTGATATTCTCTCATTTCCTTTGGGAACAATATAGGAAAAATAGGTGCATCATGTTTTGAGACACTTCAGGTCATATTGATGGTTATGTTAGTCTCTCATTACTCTAATTCATCTTATATATTACCAGATAAGGAAGAGGAAATTGTGAACAACTCTGAGAGAATCTATTGTGTATCTACAGTTTCCCAATTACCTTCAACAGCAGAAAGTAGGGACTCCGATTTTATTTTTCCCACCGATAACTTTGAATCATCCTCCTAGTTTTCCATCTATCATAAGCCTTATTTTTCTCATGACACCACCAATTTTTATTTTTTTTTCCATCGGAGATCACACTTGAGTCCTCCCATTACTCGAACTAGGGTGGGCACTCCATGATTCCACTCACCAATGAAAATCACCAAGATGAGGAAAATAGCATACTATGCTCAAATCGCTTGGTAGAGGATACCGAGTATTATTTCTAGGATGAAAGTGTGACAAGAATAGAATCCTATCATATCACATTTCCTACATACCAAGAAGCAATCAAGTTAATCACTTTCACCTATATATCTTGTGTCTCTTTGATTACAGGCACCCTCATTAATACTGGACAAGGGGTTAGCTCTTGGATTTCTGTGTTTTATACTTGCATCCCACACATGGATGTGTATCATATCCTATGTGAGTATCTAAATCTTGAATTCACATGCAATCATCCCTTTCATCACCTTGAAAATTAGTCTGGCCATTATGCTCAGGTAACTAGTGATGTAGAAACCAACACCCTCCATATTATACCTCCGAACAAGCTAGCCTCAACTAACCCAGAGAAAATTGATATGGCCAGTGAATTGAATCTTGATTTTCATCTTTTCGGTCCTTTGTATGTCAGTATCCCTAAGAAAAAACCTTTTTCTCGATCATCTTTATCCAAAGACTCGGCATTTCAATATTACTTCACCCCTAGGGACATTCTTAATTCTCTTATCTTTTCAAACTTTCAAGTTACCTGCTCTAACTCTTACGAGGATACATTTTCATTTGGAGTATCTCTTCACCCTCTTGTTTTAAATTTTGTGAGGTCGGGATGTTTTGGTTTGATATGGGACATGTACATAGACAACCTAGAGTGTATTGGTTGTGCCCCAGGTAATATTGACCTCTTACCGCATACGTTTTTCCTACAGCATGAAGCCAACATTGAAAATCTTGTTCATTACCAGTCAGATTTTGGTGTTGCACAGACATGTATGGGCCACACTAAGTTCCCTACTGAAATAAATAACATTACCAGTGATCTGGATTTAGGAGCGGAATGAAATGATTAACAGATTGAATACAATAAACACATAGATATGAAGAACAACACATATATCCAGTGAACAATATCTTCTATTGAATAAAATGAAATAGGTTGAAACTGTAAAACTGTAGAACCGAAACACTTGCTCGAATGGTAATAGCTATCTCTGAGAAGAGATGTGGCTGCTACATGCATCTATCTGAGCAGAATGATTACAATGAGGCTCCAAAGGCATTTTTAACATTACTCATGAATTCCAAAACCCTAGACATCCAAAAACCTAACCCTAGGAGATGAAACGCCAAAAGTTATGTGGGCCCCTATGGTAATTTGGTTCCTCAACTTCTTGGGGTCATAAATTTTGTGTACGACCTCCATTTTAGGAACATGATATCCCATTGGAAAGGTATTTTCCATAACTACACATTATGTCATAAAACTCTAACTTTTTCTATAGTTTGATTGTGGAGAGCCAAAAGAACAATGTTTAGGGCCCAAAAACGGCCCTGGAAGTACAACAAGATGTTTTGACATGGAAACATATAAAATAAGTCAGTTGGATTAGGTGGGAGACCACCAGTATCCACCTAGAATATGTGTAGCGATTCAAACAGGTCTAAAAGTGTAGAACTCGCAATTACAAAGATGTATAGAAGAATGTGTTGAACTAAAAATTGCAAGAGGAACCAGTTGGAATAGGTGGGTGGCCACCAATATCCACTTGGATCAGTCCTCCCCCCTTAGGAAGAAATTTTCTCCATTTCATTGATTTCCCCCATAAGGGGAGGAAACTTCTGTTGAATTTTTCCCCAGGTGAGCCACTTTACTTGGTGGAGGAGTTGCCCTACCTTGACAACCCGATAAAGGTGGATCCTCTGCTAGTGATTTCCCTTGACCTTTGTACCCACTATATGATCTGTGGATGCTTGTTCCATGAAGTCAGGGTTGAGCTCTGTTGGTGTCATTTTTTTTATGATCTCTGAGGTGTCCAATAATGGTGGGAAATATGGTCCACATTGAACATTGGGTGCAAGCCAAGGAAGGGTGGAGTGTTGAGCTCAAAATAATTGCTACCCACATCCTTGGTGATGGTGTAAGGCCCATAGAAAAGTGGGTGGAGCTTCCTATGGGGCCCTGTAAGACGCTCCTTCTGAAAATGTAGTACAATATGTTGATCATGGCGTTACTTGTACTTAACATTGGCTTTCCACAAAATCACATGGACCTATTGGTGGATGTGTTGAATCCACACAATGAATCTGGTGGCTTTTTTGATCTCATATTTAACATGGGAAGATTTTGTTTGTGTGGTTTCAAGACATAGTGCAACATCAATGGGACCCAAGGGTTGGAATCTGAGTCCCACCTGAAATGGGCTATGGTTGATGGAGCTATGGAGAGCCATGTTGTAACTTTGTTGAACATAAGGGAGACTCTCATCCCATGTACACAGATTCTTAGAGTTTTACATTCACATAATGTGCTCAATCATTTGATTGATGACCTCTGTTTGGCCTTCTGTTTGGGGATGAAAAGTTGTGGATTTAGTGAGATTGGTGTCCAACAGTGACCAGAGAGTTAACAAAAATGTGTTGAGGAACCTATTGTCCTAGTCAAATATGATGGTTTGTGGTGTCCCAAAATGGACCCACACTCATTCAAAGAAGATATTGGTAGTATCTGTCATTGTGATGTTCTTCTTGCAAGTTGTGAGGATGGCCATCTTCGAAAACCAATCAACAACCACAAATACATAATCATTGACTTTCTTGGTGGATGGAAGGCTAGACCTGTAATCCATCAATATGGATTCCCAAGGATTCTTGGGGGTAGGAATATGGGTGTATAATCCTTTCTTATTGATGGTTGACTTGGAAATGTCATAGGCAGTGAAAGATCTGATATACTTGTTGACGTCCTGTCGAAGTTTTGGCCAATAAAAATGTTTCTGGAGAACGACCACAGTTTTCTCCATGCAAAAATGTCCTACCATCCAACTATAGCGGGATTCTTAAATCATTTGTGCACACTCGTTTGTAGGAACACATAGATGGACCAGATGGAATAGAAGTCCATCCGAAATGTGAAAATCTATGACAGTTGCGCCTATACCCAAGAGTTGATAAGTGGTGGCGAAGTCTGGATCTTGTTGATAAAGTTGGGGCCACTCATATGCCTCATTTCCATAGGAATGGAGCACAGTTGTGAGTGCATCCATGGGAGGTCGACTGAGGCAGTCAATGACACGATTTGTGCTCCATGTCTTATACTTGATGTTGAGATGGAATTGTTACAGGTAGGTGGACCACTTTTGATGGCAGTCGTTCTGCAACTTTCCCTATGTCTATATGAACTGTAGAGGCTTGTGATCAGTTTGGATGATCATATCCTTTCCCATAATGTAATGTTTC
This sequence comes from Picea engelmannii, assembly GCA_009831015.1. Classification (NCBI taxonomy): domain Eukaryota; kingdom Viridiplantae; phylum Streptophyta; class Pinopsida; order Pinales; family Pinaceae; genus Picea; species Picea engelmannii. Next base: position 212,848 of record ML800200.1, on the reverse strand, counting down.
CATTGACGACGGGATTTTACAATGGAATACATTTCCTTGTCATAGGTGGGATATTTCCGGACAGTATCTGGGAGTGTCTCACTATGGTATGCCACTGGATGACTATGTTGAGTTAGAAATGTGCCTATAGAATAGTCAGATGCATCAATCTCAATATAGAACTATTGTTGCGAATTGGGAAAGGAGAGTACTAGATCTTAGGGCTCATGCAATATGGGAGAATCCCAACACGAACCGTCAGTAGAAGTTGGTCAGTCCCAAGAAGGTTTGAAGCTCAGTTAGTATGTTCAGGGTTGGCCCTTCACGGATGACTTGGATCTTAGTGGGATTAACATGTACTCCATTCTCATCAACAATGTAGCCTAATTATTGGACCATGTTCATGCCAAAGGAACATTTTTTCAAGTTGGCATATAGCTTGTGTTATCGTAGAGTTCTCAAAACCTATTGAATATGTCGCATGTGATCCTCCCAAGTTTTGTTGAAGATGAGGAGGTCATCCAAATATACCACCAAAAAAGAGTTGGTGAAGGGTCTCAATACATCATCCATAAACCTCATGAAAGTGGTTGGTGCATTTTTTAAGCCAACCATTCAAAGAGACCTTCTTTAGATTTTAAATTTTTCTTCCATACATCAGTTGGTTCGATGGGAACCTGGTGGTAGCCAGACTTTAGGTCAATATTGTTGAAGAAATTTACCCCCTTGAGTTGGTCAATAAATTCATCAATCCTGGGAATTGGATACCAGTTCCTAACTATGATATCGTTTAATGCTATGCAATCAATGCAAAGGTGCCAGGTCTTGTTCTTCTTCTGCACTAGTACAATTGAGATCTCGCAAGGGGAGGAGATGGTTATGATATGCCCCTTTTGAAGAAGCTCTTAGATCTAATGCTTGATTCTTCATTTTCCATCAGCGTGCAACGATAGATTATTCCATTAGGTAGAGGCACATCGGGGGTTAGATCAATCAGATGCTTGACTTGGTAGTGCGTCGGTACCCCGGTGGGTGAGGAGAATATGTTTTTGTACTCTTCCATGATCTCATCCACTTGATTTTGTTTCAAAGAGAGGCTCTGTGTAGAGGCCACGGATGTGGTGAAGACCTTCTGCTTACTGTGAGCATGGATCACAAAGAAGATGAACTTCCCATTTTGTGAAATGACCTTACTACATTTCTTATCAGAGATCGATTAAACAAATAGTGGTAGGAGGCACTAGCTTTGTTCATTGACAACTTTAGAGTATAAGGAAGGTAGGTGATACGAGATTGTTTTAGAGTCATTAGGAACATAATTAATTGCTTGCAATCATCCCAAGGGTGACATCATCCACATTAGCCTTAAATCTCATCTATTCAATGTATAATGGAACATCTCGAATAATGAATAAGAGGTGGCTCTAGTTAATCCTATTAGGTTTCTCATGAAATTTCATTGAGGTTTTGCAAGGGTGGTCTACCATGTGAGGTTTTCATCAATACTTCCCAAGAGAAACTTGTAAACATAAACTTGGATAAGAACTTGTTGAATCAACTAGGTTAGTATTAGACATAATGGTGTCGCCACTTTTCAATGGATATGTCAATTATTAATCACTTTTTCATAATGATGAGGAAATAAGACAGGTGCAGCCATTATCATATAGAGCTAAATGTGAAAATATCTTCTTAAAAGATAGCAAGGATGATTCATTTAGGGGTGAGTGTAGCAATGTATGAGGAATATGTACATGAGAGTAACAAATAGTTCAACAATAGACTTAAATGACCCTTGATAGAAAGAACATGAAAAGATTACCCCATACCTGTAATTACCTGAAGTGAAAACAATGTTAAGTACAGGAAAAAGATCATATCACTTTGGCATCAATACGATATTGGTAACTAGTATCGAAACATGTTTCTATAGTACCGGAATAGATAGTACCAGAATAAGATTTTGCAGTACCATAACAGGATTCTGTCGTACCGGAACATAACAGTACCGGAACAGGATTCTACAGTACCAAAACAGGTCTTTATGATCTTCAAACTGGAATTTTCATACCTTACAGTGTGACTAGAATACTCTAAGTTTCATGCTTATGTGTATTGTGGGCTGAATTATGTAGGTAACTAATGCATAAATGTGGTACTTGTACCATAATTATGGAAATGACTATCAAATTCCAGCTATAAACATGTTGATTTGGACTTGTTGACAGAAGTTGAAAAGAATATGAAATTCCCAACAACCACTCCCCCATGCCTGAGGTTTTGCATGCCCTCATGCACATAATGTGAGATGCTAAAAAAAGGAGGGTTGTTGAGAGGGTTGTGAACAACTGCTAAAAACACAAACAAATAGAACTAATTAAAACTAGATTTTTATTCATGCTTACAAATAGAAAATTCAGGGGAAATGTCAAAAATTGAACAATGCATACATTATTCATGATTTATTTGACCAAAACTTATTAGCTATGAATAAAATATTATGGAATTAACATTCAGTTTCAATTTATATTAAAAATATCACTTAATCGATCATCCTTGTGAAATAGTGGTCTTAAAATAGATAGGTAATGATAAAGCACGAATGCATCTTTTTTTAACAACTTAAGGAAAAAGAAGAAATTTGAGGAAATGGGTCATCAAGCACTCCCTTAAGTTTTATCTTTCGTTGACAAGGATGCCTTCTTCACTTTTGAAACTACCCTTCCAGTATTATGTGTGCATTTGGAGGATGAAGAGGTTACCTTCTCATAAAATTCCAAACAAAATTGTCATAACTTTTAGAAAGAAATCTACTAGAGGAACAAAAGATCTTATATTGATTTCTTTGTTAACTTTTGACATTCTCATTTATTAAAAGTATGAAAGACAGGTTGCGTTTCACTTATATGCAGCATTTATTTATTTATTTACTATCCTACTCAAATTGAACAAAATAAAATGTCCTTCAAGTATAAGATCAATACTTCCAGTGAAGCCATGTGTGCAATAGGGTTAGAAATATATTCATACTCAGGTTTAAAAGATAAATTTTAATGCATACCGGAGTATGAAGGACAGTTGCTTTGATGATGAGATCAAACAATAAGTAAAAGTAAAAGAGTAATGTGACCTGATAACTAATTGGAACCATCTTCCAATAGGATCATGATATTCTTGTTTCCCTTCTTTGTTTAGGTCACTCAACAAGTCCTCATTTTCCATGCTACACGGATTATCTTCTTCAAGATGATTGGTCTTTGGAGTACATACAGGATCTATTGAGAGGCATGCTAAGAACTCCTCAATCTCAGGTTCCAATGGTTTATCTCCATTGAATTCTATCCATGATCCTTTAGTCTCCTCAACAAATTGACAAGGGGAATCTGAAGGGACTTCTAAATATTCTTGTGGAGAGACAAATAATTTATTTATTGATGTCAAGATATGCTCTTCCTGAGAGGCAGATATCTCAACTGCTGCTAGAATGTGAGAAAGTTCTTGGAAGAATATTCTTCAAGCTCTTGATCATCCGTGAATTACTCTAGCTGGTTGATGATCCCTATCTCGCAACACAAATTAGTACTTGGGGGTTCTTACAACACCCCAAAAATGATTTATCATCAAAGATTTGAATTTTAAAACTAAAAAATTAAAACTATTTGCAAAAATAAAACACACCAAACTTGAATTCCTTGCATTATTGGGACCCTGTTGTCACGAGGTTATCGGTTCGCACAAGATAACATCATCATAAATAAAACTAAATTTGCATAAATAAAAACACACTTTTGCATAAAATAAGGAATTACACACTTTCATTAAAAGATAAACACTTATGCATGAAAGGGACATGACAACCTAACTTTTGAGAAACCCCACTAAAGTGGATGTGTGGGCTCTTCCCTCACATCTTACCGTCTTCTCTCCACCCTTAGTTCATCCATAAAACCAATCAAAAACTATTAAATCAATCTAATTCAAATACTACCTATTACCGTTTACAACTCCCCAGCAATGGTGCCAAAATGTTGGTGCAATTCCATGCATAATATATTACCAAACATAAATTATCGACTCGGATTCGTAATTAACAGAGTTGTTACACTATATGTTCCAACAACATGTGGTTTATCTATGTCTGATGAGTATAGCCCATAAGAAAACCAAATACGTTGTTTTCACACTTTCCAAATAACACTCTCCACACATTTCAAAATTCAAAAAGAAAAACTCAAAAACAAGCATATGATCTAAAGTTCTTGCTTGGGTGATGGACTTGTTCATTGATGGCTCATGAAAGGAAAAGATGAAATTTGATTCTATCTCCTAGAGCAACTAAACTAATAGCAATTAACACTCTACATAGTCTTTAAAAGGAAACTCAATCAAGATTAAAAGAAATGTCAAGCAAAGTAAAACACTCCATTATAGGTGCATGTAGGGTGAGAGGTGGAGGTCTTGATTGTGCCTATGTTTGCAAGATGTAGTCGAAGAAAACTCTAAGTGTGTTGGAATACTCCATTATAAGCTCATGTATGGTGAAAGATGGATATCCAATTGTTCTTGTATTGCCACACTTTGCAATAAATTCTAATAGTGAAATCAAAATAAAATAACATGAAATGAAAATAACAGGTACGAAATAAAAATGTATACTAATAATTTACAATGAGCTTACCAAGATGGATCGGTGAGCCCTTTTCTGATGCCAACATGGAAGTTTTTAGATCAACAGATGCTAAATTCTAAAAGACACATAGGATCATTGAATTCAAACTTACCTTAATCTTCAACAAGTAAATTTACAAAAAGAGTCTGTTCAGAAATCTAATCTACAGCATAACAATTCATCTTCCTTCCTCATACATATGAGGTCTTATCTATACATAAAATCCATGAAGGAATGGATGAAACCGAATCCCCAAACTCAGAAAACATTTTTTACATTTTTAGGATAAATCCCAAAAATCTGGGTTTTTCATCAATTTGGGCAGATTCAAGTTGAAGATCCACCCATATCTTCTACACTAAATAGAATTTTGGAAAAGTGCTTGATTTTATTCAATTTTCCACATTCTAAACAAAACCCATATCGTAGAAATTCTAGATCTGATACCATCTGCATGAAAATTGAGGTGCAAGTTGGCAGTTTGAGATTTTTTCTAATTTTTGCATAATCGTTCCCCCTGATCTGGAGTTCCACACATTTGATCTGGGTAAATTATGACTCACATTTCTACATGTAAACGTCGCTCTAGACAAATCCCATGTCCCTCATTTTCCTCTAGAAGCATTCCAAAATTTTGAATTATATTTGTTACCGGACGAGCACAGAAATAGGTATCGGACAAGCACAACATTGGTACCAGACGAGATGAGTACTGGATGAATGCTGAAACAGGTACCAGATGAATAGGGGTTGTTGTCATAAGGTTTGATTATATCATTCAAAGTAATTAGAGAGATTTAAACATGAAATATCCAATCCAAATCATTAATAAATCATCATAAATCATGATTAAACACAAGTTACCTCATATGTACACAATAATTGCTAAAGGACATGTTTGTTGAGGAAAATAGGTAGAGAGTGCATATGTATTAGGAAATATTGGTCAAGATATGGGACAAGATAAGGCAATTGGAGGTGACAAAAAGGAGGCTCAACATGGGTGCAGTTGTATTGTGTTACTTTCATTGTTATAATTTGTGTAAAAAGAGCATTTTGATAGTGTTGGTAACGTGGAATGTTAAAAGTTGGTATCTGCGCGTGATACCCATCTAGGAGGCTAGGCATGTTACAAATTGGTATCAGAGCAGTTTGGTAACAGGGATGTTACATTATGGTATCATAGCATAATGGTAACAGGGACATTACATGCATTGAGCCATCAATTCATGATTGATTCTTCATTGCTTCAGTGAATCCATATTTTATGAGACTAGTCGTAACCCATATGCATCTCCAATTACTGTGATATTATTATCCTCCACAACAGTCTTTATAGACTCCACGCCTACAACCGATTCACAGAGTTGTCAAACTTTAATACAAATTGTTCCAGCTTCATTTGAGCAAATTATAAATAAAACAAGAAGTTACCCTCAATTCTTGCAAGCATCTTCATTGCTCTCCATTTGCATTTTTCAAAATGTAGCCCCAATTTCAGCACGATTTTCTGGACAGAGTTCCCATCACACAAGTGCTAAAGAAATAAAATGAGAAATCGATAATTGTTTCTTACCAACACAAGTGCTAAAGAAATAAAATGAGAGATCGATAATTGTTTCTTACCTTAGGTAATTTCTAGGAGTTATTGAAGCGAACTTCAAACCTTGTTACAGAATGCATGTCGAAGATAAAGGTTGAAGGAGGAAAACATACGCTTCAAGAATTTCTCGATGACCAGCAGTGTCGCTAAAGGAGGAAAACATAAGCTTCAAGAGTTTCTCAGTGACCAACAATGTCTCAAATAAGTCTCGGTTTCTAAGTAAATCATTACATATTTCAATAAATCTATGCTTGAACCTTGAATGAAAATAGCTTTGTATCTCATAGGGGTTGATCATGAGATCATTATGTATTAGGGTTATAAGTAGCATACCTTGTTTTGGAGACTCAAGCATCCCTACATTGATGTCAGCTTTCCAAACTAATTATTCCCATACATGTTCACAATTTGAAATAGAAATTTATTCATTAGTAAATTTAACATTGAGACCAGAACCCTAACAAAAGAAGTTTACAAATTTCTACTCTACCTTTGTGTAAAGAATGGAAAAGGTTGTGTCAAGAATGGAAAAGGTTATTCAAGGCGATTTTAGAAAAATTACTGTTTCTTGTGGTCTTTTGTCATTTTGCAATTGGGTTGCCTTTGCAGCTCTCCACGACCTGGCCTAGCAACATTTCACTATAATTTTTGTGCACATAGTTTCTCTAGAAGTCTTTATTGAATCCCAAACATAGTTGGAACTTGGAATCATTATGTGGTTTTTCTATTGATTGAATTGGAAAATTGCAAATCCAATATATAAAACCATTAAGAACAGTCCTTACTCGATGATACTAATTCTATGAAGTAAGTGTTCAAAAAAATTGGTATAGTTGTTGTAGGTTAGAAAACACACCCAAAGTCTATGCTCAACTCCAAATACCCCTAATTTCTCAAGTCTCGGCTAAATTCCCAACAAATCAAATACCCTAATTTCTATAAAATATTTTACAAGCCATACATACATTTAGTTGATCCGTAATGTTAACTTATTGGTAACTGAAAGTGAATCTTTGGACATCAATATACGATTTTTCTCTGACGATTGCATAAGAATTGTGGGTCGTCATCCATGAGTATGTATTTAAAGGTAGGCCGCCAACCTGGAAAAAAATCGAAGAAGATATCAATGGTTTCCAAGAACAATGAAAATCAATCAAAATCTTTCAAATTTGAGAATGGTGACTTTAAAACTGGATCTGTAGTAATAGTCCTGGTGCATCTGTAACTCGAGTCACCCACTGAACTACACGATATGCATTTAAGACCCGCGATATAGTCATTTTCTGTTGCACAAATATCACGAACCTGTTGAAAAAAATGAAACAAATGAGAATACCCTCTTATTGATCTGATTGGATTCTAAGATTATTCCAGCGAAAATAGTAGATGTGGGATATGAAATTTCATCCCATGACCTGACAACTCCTACTGGAACAAGTTTATCCTGCACCAATCGTGCGCAAGAGAATGACTGCGCCCATGAAAAAGACGATGCTCAGATTCACCATGGGGGTGTGCCTCCCTGTAGCATGACATATTCCACTTAGAAAAGAGAACACATGCACAAAAAAGATTGAATTTATGATGTCTGATGAGCATAGATAGAATAAAGAATATTTTGTTATGGGCACATCATTTCTTCCTGTACAAAGGATTGAAATTCAAATTTACGCAAAGTACCTGCCTAATTGATTTTCAATGGTGGAAATAATATTTTTTTGTTTGAAAATCCCTTTTTAGGTTGTTGGGTGATAGCCCAAGTCAGTATCAATGAAGGGTTTAGGTGTGCTTCAAGCACTGAAACGCTCTGGAAAATTTTCGATTTATGTGTGCCATGGTGAAGATATATGTATTAGTCGCAAGCCTGGGTAACCCGTCATATAATCTAACCTGGCTAACATTCTAATGACTTACAGGATATCATGTTTTCATATTATAAGCTCAACTCAACTTCAATTTTAGGTTTCAAATTTCATATTGGTGTAAGAAGGAATCGAACATACAATCTCCAAGTAACGAACCTGGAAAATAGATACCTGGGACGACTTGAACCTAGAAAATAGATACCTGGGATGACTCAATGCGGCCACGTTGCCTCATGCATGCAATAGCATTAACAATATGCATGCAATAGCATTAACAATAGTACAAGAGCATTGGCCAGGATTCTGAGGAATTGAATTTCCTTGGAGAGTGAATAGAATTTTTAATTCCCTGTAATGTGAATAAAATAAATATTAAAAATTTGAAAACATGTGACATAGCCTTCATTTCTGGTTGTAATGGCTTGCCGAATTTAATCTATAATTTCTGCAATGGTTCTGAAATTGAAAGCCATTGCAGAAATCACCACATTGAAACAATATTAATGTTGCAATATACCATATTTCCTCTTGTTCCCGTCAGTGCATTCAGGAGCACCATATTTACCCATGTAAAAAACTACAATGATCAGAAGCCTAACCATGTCATCGGTCCATTCCATACACTGCCATGGAAAAAATTTCTTTCTCTTCCCTCCACTGAAATGACTGTCAGTGTCGTGTTCTGTGAAGCTCAACTCATCTTCTTCGTTCCTATAGTATACTTCTTATGTATTTAATCAAAACATACCTTTGAGATACAACGACTCAAATTATTCAATGAGGCGGGGACTAGCTGCTTAGCAGCTATTTCCCTTGTCAAAATCAAGCAACCACAACATATATTGAATGAAAGAACATATTTATTCTTTCAAATTAGGTTAACATATTGATTCTTTCAAATTAAGTTAGAGGAATAACAATTATGAACTTTGTATAAAAAAAACTTATTCAATAAAGTTGGACTAGCTTCTTAGCAGTTATTTACCTTGTAAAAATCAAGCAACTACAACATATTGATTTTTTCAAATTAAGTTTTTTTCAAATTAAGTTATAGGAATAACAATAATGAAAATAGTATAAAAAAAAACCCATAAAAATATGAGGAAGCAAACTAATTTCACACTGATCTACTCAATAGATATATCAAATTTGATGTTATAAGAATTCATTTTTTCTCAACCAATTAAATCATTACAGCGATCCTTTGAAACCAATTAAATAATGGTTTACACCTTGCACATGTACAACATTATTGTATATTTTTCAAATACATTCTATGTAAACTACAAATATTGTAGCAACCAATTTTTAAATAACACAACCATTCTTAATCGTATTTATTTCCAATTTTCATTACATCTATAATAAAAATAATAAATATATTTTGTGTTTGGAAAATAAGAAAAGCAATAAAAAAAAATATTCCAATAATATAGATCATTAATTTTTCTAAATCACAATAAACTTATTTTAACAAAATATTTTACAAGAATTAATTTATATTTATTCCTTGATTTGTCTAAAATAGAATGAAAAGTTGAATCTTCTTTGTGTCAACTTGTAAACTTATTTTAACAAAATATTTTACAAGAATTATTGTATACTTATTCCTTGATTTGTAGAAAATAGAATGGAAAGTTTAATCAACTTGTTGATTGTTAGATGATCCACCCTACCAACTCCAATGAGTACTCTTCTTTCCCAAAGATTTCTTAGTCACAATGGGGATGTATATAAAATATTAATCTAGCAATAAGAGAAGTATGAAGTTGCTAAGATTTGGAAGAAAATATCCACTTCACAAAACACTTTAATGGATCAAACTCTCAACAATCACCAATAAAAAGTTCACAAACATTACAACAACCATTAGGGCACAAAAAGTATTTTCCTCTTAGCTCAAACTTTTATTTTATAAATTATGTGGCTATGCCACTTGTTCAACTCATGCAAATAGGTAATTTCTAAATTACTGATTACCTACACCCACCCATGTGTCACTCATATGCACAAGGAATTATTTACTTAAAATTATAAAATAATGAATTATCTCATCCAACTCCCACATTTCATATTTTCACTCCTAGGTGTTCCCTTGATCTTCTCCTTGCTTCTTATTTTAGTGGCTACACATGGAGCTACTTGTTTCACTCATATCTAGAAGTGCACAAGGAATTATTTACTTAAAATTATAAAATAATGAATTATCTCATCCAACTTCCACATTTCATATTTTCACTCCTAGGTGTTCCCTTGATCTTCTCCGTGCTTCTTATTTTAGTGGCTACACATGGAATTACTACTTAGTTTTTATTATCTCTTTTTAATTTCTCTCAATCCACTTTTATTTTCCCACACTTCTAATTAAATTTGAATTAGTGTTACTCTACTAGTTTCACTAGTGATTAGTTTTAGTTAATTAATAATTTATTTATTTCATTTAATGCACATTCTCCTAGAATTTAATTATATTTCTTAGTAAATTTTAATTAACTAGATCATTTCTCTTGTTTTTAAATATTAATAATCTATATGCTCATTCACACTATTTTAATTTAATTAATGTTTTCTCTCTTCTATAAAATGTGGATATAATTATTTTCTCATTTAAATAAAATATGCATACTAAGGAAATCCTCTTTTGTACTTTTCAACTAATCTTTTTTCACTATGTAATTAATAATTCAAAACCAATATCAAGGTGCCATGTTTCTCATGCCCTTCAAGAATTGTCTTTCAATGCTTTCCAAGGGTGTCATGTTTCACATGCCCTTCAAGCATCCAACTTTCTAGGTGGGGAAATGGTGCAACTATTTAGACTATGTTAACTTATTCTTTGTTTCYCATKTTGAGAGACTAATGGTCACTAAGGAATAAGGTTATCACTTTATCATGTGCCCCTTAGATAAAACTATTGAGTGATCAAATCCACAGCCTACCTTCACAGCAACATGCACCTCTAAGTAAAAGCATCACCGTCTTTTCAACCCAAGTCATGGAAAAGGAGTTCTAGTAGGTGGAAATGGGAATGTTTTTCCTCCTCTCCTAATGCTACCCCATTACCCATCTGAGGATCGATCAGCAAGCATGTTCTTTGTAATTGCACACACTACAATCAATGCATCAAATAATTACATAATAAAACCAAAGCATAAATTAACCATATAACATTTTTGGGTACCCTAAATCAATCTRGAGTCCAATATAYAGTTGACGCAATCTCATGTTAATATATACATGTGGTTTCCTATCACACTAGGTAAGCCATTAGTAACATATACAAAATAACGTATACAACTTTTTCCATTTTAATCTGTCATAACCATATGAATTCACAACATTATTTATGTCATCTCAATGCAAAATAATTTTTTCATATCATCATATAAGCATTTAAATGAATCCATTCAAAATCATAGTTTAAAATTAATTAGATAATTAAAAAATTTCATCATCAAAGTACGAATCAAAAAGACATGTCATCTATAAACAATTTTCCTCGATAATAATACTTGGTCTATCACACAAGTAGGAACCAAATGGGACACTACATACACCCCCTCTTCAGGAAAATTTGTCCCGAAGTTCTATAATAAGTATGAAATTATTTATGTATCTCATTTTCATCCTCCCAAGTAGTGTAACTAGGACTATATCTATCCCATTGGACCTTTACCTAATCTACCAAGCGACATCAAAGTTTGTGAGTGTGCTCATCCAAAATGTGGATGGATTCAGACACCCCCTCCCCCCCCGGCCTCCCTCATCCAACATCTACAAATAACTCACACCAATGACATGAGAATGATCTGAAATATAATGGCGTAGCACATATACATGAAAAACATCATGGATACGATCTAATGATAATGCCAATGCAAGATGATAAGAAACTAGTTCCTTTCTTTCAAGAATTTCAAATGGTCCCACATATCATGGAAACAATTTAGCTCCTTTACCAAACTTAATTGATCTCTTTTGTAGTGTTACTCACAAGAATTATTTGCGCCCAACTTTGTAATTTATATCAACTTTATGTGCATTCGCATATCTATTTTTGTCTATCTTTTTATTCCTTCAATATTCCCTTAATAATTTGCATTTGTTCTTCCACTTCTTGGATTACTTATAATCTGACTAAGACTTTATTCTCTAGCCTATCCCAACTAATAGGTGTCCTACATGGTCTACCATACAAAAATTAAAATGGTATCATCTTTTTCAAAGTTTGATAACTATTGTTATATGCAAATTCCATAAGAGGTAAAAAAAAATTGTTTTTGTTAAACCATTGCATACATACATAACATATCTTCCAATATTTTATTTATTATTTTGGTCTATTCATCAGTGCCCATTTGGTATGATGTTCTAAAATTAAGTTGTGTTCTCAATACTTCTTGGAAACTCATCTGAAATCTTCCCATAAATATTGACCCTCTTTCTGAGATTATCTTCTTTGGAATTCCATGTAATATTACTATTCCACTCATGAACACTCTTGCAATCTTTGATACTTGGTAAGTAGTTTTTATTGTGATAAGGTGTGCACTTTTTGTCAAAATTTATACTACCAAAAATATAGAATCATCTCTCTTTAGGTATTCCAACAACAAAATCCATCAAAATCACTTTCCATTTTGATTTTGGTATCACATGTGGCTGCAAAAATCTAGTCGAGTGTTGATGTCCAACCTTCACTTGCTTACACTCAAGACATATAGCTATAAAATTAACTATGTCTTTCTCCATTCCTTTCAAAAATAATGGTGGTTTTAAGTCCACATTCATCTTCTTGACTCTTGGATGAACCATATAAACTACTCTATGATATTCATTTAATAACAAGTTTTGAATTTCATCATTTAGTGGTACATATATCCTTCCATAATATAGTAGTAAGTCATCATCATCTAAGGCATATCCTTCATATTTTCGAACCCTCATTACTTCATTTTCTAGTTCCAATTTAATTTCTTTGTATTGTTCATCTTCTAATTTTAAATTCAATATATTTTCTCATAAATTCATTTTTAATGGCATAATTGAGAATACATGTGGCCTACAATTCAAAGCATTCACCACTCTTTTTGGTGTTTCTATAATGTATGATATGTAGAAATCATACTCGCTTAATAATTTGGACCGCCTCCTCTACTTATCATTCAAATTACTCTACATAAATATGTGTTGAAGTCTGTGATGAGTTTTCTTCAATTCAAATTTCCTTCCATCTAAATAATGCATCCAAATTCTTAATGTGTGAACTATCACTGCAAGTTCCAAATCATGCATCACAAGGTTTTCTTCATGTGGTTGAAGCTTTCTTGAAGTGTAGGAAATCATCCTACCTCTCTGCATTAATACTCCACCTGATACTTCCTTCGATGCATATACACATACTAGAAAATCTCGATCCATATCTAGTACTTTCAAATAGGAGTTTTCGTCAATAATTCCTTCAATTTTTAAAATGCTTCCTCACACCTTTCTCTCCATATAATTTCTTATTTTTCTTTTGTAATTTAGTATTAGGATTTGTGATCTTCAAAAATCCATGCACAAACCTTCAATAATATCCCACCAAACCCCATAAAACTACATACTTCATGTACATTAGTAGGTATTGTCCATTCCATAACTGCTTCTATTTTTTGGGTCCACCGTGATTCTTTTGTTTGAAATGATATGCCCTAAGTAATGAATCTTTGATTCATAAAACAAGCATTTAGAAAATTTTCCATATAACTTATGCTCTCTAATACATTATAATACATGTCTTATATGCTCTTCATGTTATTCCAATATACAACAATATATCAAGATATCATCTAAAAACACTTGCACAAAATTATCAAGGTACTCTTGAAATACTCCATTTATTAAATGCATAAATATTTCTAATGTATTCATTAATCCAAACTTGGGTAATACTATAAATTCATAATTTCCAAAGCAAGTCTTGAATGTAGTTTTAGGAATATCTTATTCTCCAAAGCAAGTCTTGAATGTAGTTTTAGGAATATATTATTCCTTTATTATCAATTGATAATATCTAGATCTTAAATATATCTTAGAAAATACTTTATCTCTTTTCATTTGATTAAATAAATCATTAATTATAAGAAACATATATTGATTATTTATCATTGCTTTGTTTAATTGTCAATAAGAGATACAAAGTCTTCATGATCCGTCCTTCTTATTTACAAATATCATTAGTGTTCCACATGGCGATACACTTGGACAAATAAATACCTAATCCAATAGTTCTTGGAGCTACATTTGTGACTATAGCAATTATGGCGTCATTATATAGTAAGGAACATTTGTGATAGTTTTTTAATAACCCTAGCAAAAACCCCAAGTTGTAAATGTACATATGCTTTATAGGCTTGTGAGTCGGGATGTTTTGGGCATGAATGCATGTGTGTGTGTGTGTGTGTGTGTGTGTGTGTGTGTGTGTGTGTGTGTGTGT